>JARACY010001680.1:0-53745 GCA_029255725.1 Scrobipalpa atriplicella | reverse complement strand
TTTCGGTAATACCATTCGAGGTATGTTGGCAAAGCCGATAAGATGAAAAAAAAAATTGTACACACTTTCGTAACTGCTTAATATATTTTCAGTCAAACATCGTTAAAAACAAATTGTATTTTTGAACATAGCCTATTTACACCAAAAGCTTCATCACGATTTAGGAATTTTTTGTCTGTAAATTTAACAGCTAAAAGTATTGTATTGTTTAGTAGCCTATTGGGTTAAGACAAAACAAACACTAAAAACTTCGGCACGATTTACTTATTTTTTTGTATTGTCAATGCCACGTTAATTTCATTAACACGTTATAGGTACTTGGTAAAAAAAAAACTATACAAGCTCTCGCGTCTTTTTTCTCATTTACGTATCTTCAGTTGACCCGCGACCACGGCTTCTGCAGCCGAATCGTAACTTCGGAATCAAAGGTAATAAAAACGTTCATAACAAACTGCTTTCTAAGTTAAGAGAGAAATAGGTTACAAAAGTATGACGTGGGCAGAATTTGAATCTGCGAAATTCTAGGTTGCAGGTTCAGTATTGAATATTTGATGTCATTTGTTTTTTTTTAGTTTAATAAAAAGAATATGACTAATTAATGTATTGCAGACAGATTTCCAAAGGCAACTATAAATGACATCTCATAGCCCTTTAGATCGCCTAAAAAAATAAAAAAAATAACACGCGATGAGAATTTTGCCCCAATCAAAGCACCTGACGTTACGCTCCCGAAACAGGTCGTCAGCTAAATTTAGTTAAACGTAAACGAACCTGACTCCACCTCATCAAAAGCTGCACGATATACGTGATCCCGTGATGCTGGCACTCAAGGTTAGCTTGACGTAAGGCGCAAGTCATACGCTCATCCAATATCTGATAGTAAGGTGCGATTCATACGAGTCGAGTCGCGATAATATTTGATCCAAATCTAGTATGTTCGCGAGTGTTCTTCTCCTCTAAACCGTCTTGTAGCGACTCTGTTTTTTATAATTAACTAGCTTTCTGCTTTCTGTCAGCGATGTCACCCACTGCTAAATAAGTTTTCCCGTGGGAATCAGTAAAAAATTGCTTATGTTACTTAGAGTGAGCGTATCTTTCTAATGTTAAAAGAATCTTTTGAAAGCGGACCAGTAGTTTTTGAGTTAATTCGTTACAAACGTACTACACACAAAAATGCAAAAATACAAAATATCATTCCTCTTTATAATATCGGGTAAAATCTTATTGAAAACACCGAGAAGTAGGAATAACCAGAAAGTATTAGTATAGAGAGTATTAGTACAGTTCTGTAATTGTCTTTTGTGTGGGTATGGATCATCATTTTGGTTGGCAATAACAGCCCAAAAAACTGTTTTATCAAGAGTTGAGAGTTCAAGGCACAAGTTTAGACCAAGGCAGCATTATCAAGGTCAATCGTCTGACTATACCCATACAACAACACTCACCTTTGCAAAAGTACCTTCGGTGGAAGGTTCGCATCGCATCTTCCTCAATCGTCAAACTTATTTTGTGAATATGTCTTAAATTGCAATAAACTTTACGGCGGTTTTTTACATATAAACGTAAATTGTAAAGCACGCGTCTTTGACAAAGCTAGAAATACAACATGTAACATAAAGGGTATATGCAATATGAATCGAGAAATGTGTGAATCTACCCATGAAACTGAACAACTTGCCCTAATAAACATAGGTCGAAAAATGAAAAAAAAAATTGATCGTCCATACAAAATGCATCAGCTGATAACGCATTTAGTATGGGAAGTCAAATTTTTTTTTTCGTATTTCGACCTATGTTCCTTAGGGAAAGTAGTTCAGTTTCATGGGTAGATTCACACATTTCATGATGCATATCTAATATAGTTATAGATACGTAATAATAGGTAAGACAGACGAGAGTATCTATTTTAGTGTTGAAGATAATCGTTCTTTATTACTAGAGATTGTATTGTATTGTATTGTATTGTATTTATTTATTTAAGTTTAAGTTACATTAACACCTTATCTATAGACGAAAGCACTCGACACTATTAAGATGGACTACCTATCCCCTTATCTCCCTCTTCTGTAGTGTAAGTTTGTCTAACACCTTGTATAAGAAAGTATGTGAACTAATAGTATGATATAATATATTTTTCAAGTTCACCTTTACAATAAATTCGATATGCTGATATGAATCGTAATTGCCTTGTTTATTATATTAGTTCAAGGGTTAGTTGGTTCAAGGTATTTTATTAAAAAACCTGCTTTTATTATTAATAAAATGACATTAAAATGATGAGTAATACAAAATATAGAACCTCATATTATATGCTCAGTCATCTATCAGCTCAGCACATGACACCATCATATCAAAAGTAACATAATTACGAGAGATCATAGGTACTATTTTTTTTTTTGCTGTGCTGCATAATACCACATATGTTTTTGCAAAATAGGAAGCAAAATTTTGCTTTTCCTTCCTTGTTAAATATTTTCCTTCCTTGTTAAAATAAGTACTTGCTGCGTAAAATAAAACCATTAGGTACCTATAGTCTTTTGACAACACCATAGTTCAACATTACTACTACTATACCCCCGCACTGTCCATGAATGTGACAACCCTATTTATTCTTGAGTGGCAAATGGCAGACATCTTCAAAACAATCTTAAGTCTTTAAATTTAATGATAGACATGTTTACTTCATGTGTTTCACTTACGCAAAATTACAGAAGTTTGCCAAAAAGTTTAAAAGCATTTATGCTTAAAGTAAATACTTACAAAAGATTAAGACATTATTACATAAGACATAAGACAGATTAGCGATGCAAATAAATCACTGGATGACAGCTTTGCAAAACAACAGACCATTTAAAGTCATAGATAGCTAGGTCACAGTGTAGAAGTCGTAATCAGTACCTAGACTACCTAGTAAAATCTTACCGACATACCTAATGCTATAATCTGCCTTCGAAACTAGCAGGTCTAGCTGTAATAGTCCGAATTTTGTCGTTTGTATAAAGGTGTTTTAATGTCTCTTAATTTTACTGCGACCTGATTATATCTTTAACTGTACTATTTTTTAGTTTTTAATTTCTATAACTTCAGTAATATGTGATTTTATAAAATCTCCACAATTAAGTACTACCTATATTATACTAAAGGCTACACTTCCAATTGTAATTTTCATCTTAATTCCTAACCAAGGGCTTAATTTGGGCGTAATTATATTCTTGTCGATTACGAAGCCCTAAAAATACGGGCTTCAAAATGGCACAAGAGGCGCTTACTGAAAATTATTCATGTTTGAGAAGATTGCGTTATTTCTTATTCATCTTCAGTACCCTGGTTGAAGAGCTAATTAAAATGTAACCCGGTTATAAGATCCTGTCCTTGTGCTTGTATGGAAGCATCGTTCAAATGATTTGTAGGAGTTTGGTAAATGCCTCTTTTATTGCTTTTTTTATGGGGAATCGTTACAAATGCGTGACCTTTTTAGGACTTTTTATTATGATAGATTTCGAAACTATGATTTCGATGGCATCGAGAGCTTTTCAAACAACAAACAACCTATTTTATGTATAATGTAAAATGTATGATGAACAAATGACTTGTAACTACAAAGATACTTTTTTTCTAAAACAATCCTCAAATGTTGACAAGATCCAATAAAATATCACGGTTACTGTTTGTTAGGTCGTTGACAATCTGCAAACCCCACTCTGCAAGGGGTATACAAACGGAAGTTTATCCATGACCATATACAAAGTTATAGCAACAACCAACAGCCACCGCCGCATTGGTGTAAGGCAAAGGTAGCGAGAGGCCATAAAATCTACGAAGGCAGAGTATCGATCAAAGACCCGCTTCAAAAAACTACAATTTCCAAATTACAAGTACTATTCGCTGTACATTGCGCAGCCAGTGAGCCTTTAGGATACTTGGGAGTTTAATACACTAACCTACCACGCATTGTAAAACATACTAAACTTGTAAATTTTAGTTTTGCAAAGCGGGCCCAAGGTATACGGCGGTGTCCGATTTGTTTCCATTCTGCGGGGTAACAAGATATATTTATTACCCATGTCTATTTCTATTACTAGTCGGGTTAGATAATCATAGTACCTACCTAAGTAGATTTGCTGTACGGCCGACTAACGAGTAACTCGCAATTTGTAGAATCAGACAGTTTTTTTATCATGTTACTATTACTAGGTATAAGCTCCCTTCACTCGGTCACTACCGTCTATAATTTATGATATGAAATGTAACCCAAAGTATTGCTTTGGGTTGCTGATGCTATAAACCAAACCTTTGGGTAATATCAGATCTACGAGTTATATTATGTAATGTAGATATGATAGGGTGCAATCATTATTAAAATGTAATAGAATAAAATAAATGTTTTAAGTTGTAATCCCCCGATGTTACAAGACTGCAGAAAAACACAAAATAATACTTAAGTACAGTTCATGTTGCATACTTACGATACCAACTTTAAAGTTGTTTAAGTTTCGAATTCAAGAACTTTACTTAAGCTTTTCAAACTCATTTTAATTTTACTTTAGAGAAGAAGCAATATAACAACTTCGTATTCTTGCTATTTCGTTATTTAAGACCCAGTATAGAAGTAAGTTTGTTTAATATTTCCTCCAGTTCCTTTCTGGGCTAGTTTGTTCATTCTTTCTGTACCTTCTATTGTGATATTTTAATTTGTGTATTCTTTGTCTCTGTAACTACCTAGCACTTACTTTCGTTGTATAACTTATGTTTTGGGGCGTAGGTATTTAGTTTATTTCTTCTTAATAAGATATCATAGAAAGTCATTCCTTTAAGTTTTTGTCTTTTTCAAAAGTTTTTTAACGTAATTTCTTGTTGTGATCAAATACTGTGATTAGAACGAGCCAATATTCAGCCTAGAAATGTAGTACCTATCGATATTATAGTAAGTGTCTATGTATACCTTTGTTATACTTGCAATATGACCGCTCAGACCACACGCAGAGCTACACAATATGTCGTTTACTTCACTCAGCTTCCCGCCATAACACCATAGTGCCTATTGTTTACGTACTTGAACCATACTTACACGTAATATTATGCTCACACGATTCTATTAGTATTATTTTTTTCAAATTCAATACAAATCAAGTCATTTGCGGGCAATATAAGATAATTATGTGCTACGGCCCGGTCTACTGGTTCCGGTTGCTATATCTCTGAAAAGTGGTCATCACACTCACACAAACCATGTCAGTTTCAAAAACTCTAAAACCAATAAGTCTGTTGATAAAATGCATAATCTTAGAGATGTCTGGGAACCCTATTCTACTATGAACGTTATAAAACAAGCACAAGTAGCGTTATGTAAATTTTCCTAATTTTACGCAACGAATTTCACTTTGTAGAAAGAAATTGTTCTGTGTTATTGAATCTTGCTTTAACTAACGTTGTTAACCTGGCAATGTTGTGTTCTATGTTTTATTTAAAATTTTATCCTTTTTCCTTGCACCCAAGGTTGATTGACTTTTGCATTAGTGGCATTACTATCAAACACCATAATTAGTTTTTTTTAGTCGTAAGTTGAGACGGGCAGAGCACATGAAAAAATATAAATAAATACACTCCCTCCCCGAAAATATTAAAATTCGGCACGATTAGCACGCAACAAAGCTGTTACTTTAATATAATAATGGTGGTTAAGTTAATGACCTCACGTCAAATTCAGATTCATTATTACAAAAGCTATATTTAAAAAAAAAAACATTTTATACTTTGTTTTGGCATTTACAGTGTTTACTGTAACTTTTTCTCGTACTCATTCATTAATAGACAACACATTCTGCGTACAACCTCTGCATCTTGGTTTGCCAATGATTTATCATTATTAAATTGAAATCATCATAACTATTCGGGCTCCTGTAAAGGGCCAATAATAATAGTCCTATGAGATAGCTTCCTGTCGAGAGTTCCTTACTCAATGAAGCCCTTTGTGCGACCCCTCATCGTTTAACAATTAATAGAGTCGACCCTTGTCCCATGCTGAATTCGTCTACACTGAACTACTAGCGTATATGGAACAGCCATTTCGAACATAAGGCATTACCCCAGAATTCAATAAGGCGTCTCCACAAATTTCGAAAGCGTTTCGTTTATATTGAGGTAAATGTTAATGAAAATTTATTCTATCTATATCAGTGCAGCATGTTTCTCACTTTTTAACTCCTTTTTATTAAAAAATCGAGTCTGACCACTAGTATGAAGATGAAGTTCGTGAATGATGCCTTCTCCATACATGTAGCTCAGTGTTCGTGTCCCAACTTCAGCCCTACGTCAATTTATCGAAATTTACCCTTGTTCTACCGATAGACCTGTTGTAGACAAACAAGATTACCATGTCAAAGTTAGCGGATCGGTTCCTGCGGTAGAAGTTAATGAGATTTCAGATTGGGCTGTTATTATATAAGCATATAATATGCTTTTTGTGCTATGTATAATAATAATACATTATTATTTTATCCTGTAATGTAATGGCCCGTAGACTCTGTGAGCGATGCTGAAATGTTTCCTAGTTTTATCTTCCACTACCACCGGCATTTTTTTACTATGTTCAAGTTTAGATAATAGTGGTCGTTGATCCTAGGCGTACATTAATACCACTATACTATACTTATTTGTCAATATATATAAATTCTGTCACAGTTCATATTTTGTAATCACTTAAATTAAAATATTTGTATTAGAAAACGCTTCATGTCGCGTAACTGACCTATCCTAAGATCATTGTAGTCAAAGTCATTGTTTGTAAAATAAATCATAGTAAAGGTGATTGTGACATTCAATTGTATTAAACGATAAATATGCTATTAGCTATTAGGTATGGTCGTATGTAATATTAGAAAGAGCAGTTTACCTATAAATGCTGTTATAAATTCGGCTAAAGATAATCAAAATTGCTACTCTAGCTAGTTAAATTTTATGGAAATGCTCAATAAGGAGGATCCTACGAGATGACGATTGTGAAATTAGATATTTTTAGTAGGTATAAAGCATTTTTTTTTGTGATATAGGTAAATGTGACAGCTTATGATACGTACTTTCATTCGTATTTTATTTTTTTACTTGGAATGGGTTAGCTCTTGACTCTAGACACAAAGGTCAGCGATGATCGTGATAGAGTCGACGATGGAGCGATTTGATTCAAAGATGTTTTATTTATTTACTTTTACAGTATAGTATAAAAAGATGCTTAAAAAGAAAGTGATATTTAAAAAGTTATATTTTAGTTGGATAGGTACATAAAAGATGGGATGATTGACGAAGTACCATAATTTCCATCATCGTCTAAAAGAATGATAAACGACCCATTTGATCGTAACCAAAATTTTATGATAAATTGAATTGAATTTCCATTCAATACCATTCATTGAATCGCTCTGAGTGATTGAGTCTCTTTTTCATTGAGGGTCATTTTAAGGGAAAAGTTTGGGTTGAATCATTACGAACTTGTAAAACCTAATGAAATATTAAAATTTCCTATGAAAATATTGGCTACAAATACCAAACTGACCAAACTTTAGGATGTGAGTGATTCTACCCATGAAACTAAACAACTTTTGCCAAGGAACATGGTATAGGTCGAAATATGTATTTGGCCCTCCCATAAAAATGGTGTTAGCAGCTCTAGTCATTTTGTATGGAAGGGTTAATTTTTCTACAACCTATGTTCCTTGGGAAAAGCTGTTCAGTTTCATGGATAGGATAACACCCTAAAGTTCGGTCAGTTATTTTTTTACACCCAGTGTACCTAAGTAATGTAGGCACATCTCATTAGACCTTGTTAACCTTTCTTTAGTACAATTTGCTTTGATTAACACTAGATGAGCAATGTTTACCGCTATCTTTCTGAGGTTAAAGTGATAAACATTACTTACACTGAAACTACCATGAAATTTCGAAAGTATGCTGCTTTCTACCGAAGGAAATAAACAATTCCTGTGAGACTCATTTCCACGCATGATATACCTAGTAGGCGGCAATTTAACTTAGAAGTCCAAAGTCCGTGCATCGTAAACTAAATATTTAAATTTAAGCTTTTCATAAGAGTTTAAGCACTTCTAAAGTGCCTATTTTAGATAGACAAATTTTGTAAAACTACCTCATAAAGTTCACCTGTAACTATAAAAAGGTATTCCAATTTAATTTTACTCCAAATTCTAAAAAAAAAAAAACAGAAGGCCTCTACTAGATTTCTTCAGGCTGCTACGGAAACCCAAATTGCTTTCCAGCAGGATCGCGCCACAATATCTTCCTGGCACGATAATTCCTCGTGGAACAATAAAGTCCGGATAAGTTACGTTACGGCGGCCAAGTGCGAGGTAAACTAAACTCCGACACAATGAATCTTTAAAATGGTCGGATAGCTTGAAAGTCCTAAAAATTATGGCATACGGATTTGAACTTATTCTAAATGCAAAATTAAACTGTTCTTTTATAATTAAACATGACTGTGATTTCTTGCCTTGGTAGTTGGTAGTCTTTTGGTACCTACCTATTATTTTATAGTGAACTTATTTTCTTTATGTAGCAGTTTGTTCTGTATGTAAAAGGTTACACACCTCAGAAAACTTTAACTAAGTTCAATGCAATAAAATTTAAAATTTGGGTTGAACCCAGCTATTAATTAAATACTTACCTACAAATTATTCATCTAACCCACTTTAAAAACGTTTCACAAAATTCTATGAAAAGTTATTCACCTGAATAACTGAAATACATACTTTTATGAACACCCTGTAAAAGGTCTTTGACCCAACATATAGGGGCAAAATCTATGTTATCTATAAATGTTTGCTTTTGCTTTTCTCTTAATAATAGATGACGTATGTTATGTATAGATTAGGAAATGCCTTATGACATGATGCTTTCGGCAAGGTTACACCTCGTAAAATGTCTACAACACATTAAAAACAACATAAATCAATAATGATTACACATTTATCACTTCGTATGTAAATGTGGTAACGTTTTGCGAGAGAGCGGAAGGAAGCAGCCTTGCGTATGCGTGTGCGCAGCCGTCGGCACCTTGGCCTTTACCCAACCGGTAATATCAGTGTGGGAATGACCGCACTTTGAACTGACAGAATTAACTCATACAGGGTCTTATTATTAAAACATGAAATTATACGTAAGATATCAATTGTATTTGACTTTTTGGAATTGGACACACGACAACTCGTGCTACTATACTCTAAATGAGATATCGTGCTACTACAACATCTACAAATATACATACAGGGTCTCTTACCATAGACTCTCGTTGCGCAGGTCGATAAGTAGTTCTATTCCCATGGGTGTGATTGTTTCCAGTTTGTTTAAGATAATGTAGGCTGAACCTATCTCATAATAACAAGTTATATGATTCAGAAGGCACGTTAAAAGATCTTTGACAGAGGTTATCACAATATATCAAAAGCCTACACAAGGATTCATAGGATCATTCGTCGAGCTGATAACCTTAACGATAAAAGAAGAAAGGTCTTGTTTATCTTTTGATTATTATCGGTATCCGTATTTCAATGTCGAAATTACTGTAGCTAGTTTAAACTAATACAGTTAGATATATCATAAAAACATTATGTTTATTTTGTAATACCTATGACATTAGTGATTAGAAATTTGTTTGTTACAATATAAGGATTAAATCATTGTTTTGAGTCTTAATCAGATTAAACAAATTAATTTACCATGCCTTTAAAACATTTAACTTGTCCTTCAAATTATTAACTTAAGTAGCCAATATTTATACGATTTTATATACCTAAGTATACAGACAAACAGATAGACTAAAAATAGGCAGACAGGCAGATTGAAAGAGATGGCGAAATAAAAAGAGTTCCTAGTTCGACTATGGCACCCTAAAAGACGTGAATAAGACCCACTGATAATGTCATTAAAATACATGCAGTTTAAGATTAAAATCTGATAGTAAATTATGAATAAAGATAAAACTTTAAAGAAATTTTTTACGGGTGTAAGAATTTTATGTTTAAAGTAGAGAGATCAACGATTTTTCTCCGGAAAAAGCACTACGGTAACTCAGTTTATAAATATAGCAGCTGGCACATTCTATGTTTTTCTATGACTCCCAGTCCAGCATGGAAGAAACTCCCAGTCAAGCATGGAAGAATTATGTATTTGTTAACATTAGTTTGTATTGACCGCTGCAAGTACATTTATACACATGTATTAAGTATAATATCTGAAGATGATGAAGACGTTTCTGAATGTTTATTTGCCGTGAAAAACCAACAATAACGTCTGCTTGATGGATGTATGGTACGTGTATTGACGTGTGGAACTAATTATACTTTACACAAAGGATTCTTGGAACTGCTGAAAAAAATATTTGAAGATCCAGCCTCTTTTATATAAGTAAATAATATAAATTAAGAAAGTAAAAAAACGTTCGTTTGTTCTTATTTTTTGCACTAAGTAAATATAAACTCGTACAGAAATTCAGATAAAACTGCGGATTTTATTTTCAATGTTGATAATTATTATTCTGAGATGATTTTGTGCTTCGAAGAGTATTCTAAAACCCATCTGTCTCAGCTACTCATGTACCTAAGTATGCCTTCACAAACGACGAAACAAAACAACACGAAGAAACGTACCTTACCTAGCTAGTCTCGCTACCTACTTACCATTTTAACATTGACAACCAAAACACATGTGGTGGCATTAACCGCTTCTAAGAAGTGAACAATGATGTGTTACACACTGTAAGGGTCAATTCACGCCGGGAAGCGACTCGACACGTCAAGTGTGTGGTACAGTATAGAACTTTAAAGTTACGTTCACATTGGAATTACGCCACGTACGTGACGTGTGCTGATGATGGCCGCAATGGGACTACAGTTTTCTTAGCAAATGTATGAAAAATCCATGTTTAGATTCACACTTGCCTTACGTGACGTTGCTGCAACCAAATCCCAGTGCGTGTCTTGCGTACGTTGCGTCATCTTGCATCAGCTGATGTACGCTGACGTCCGCGGACGCGTCAGCGGACGAGGGTGACGTACGTCGCGTATGTCTAGTGTGAAGCTTCAAAACAGCACACATCACGTACGCCACGTAAGTCTAGTGTGAAGGCACCTTAGTACTATGTAAAAAGTTAGGCACTTTATTGGCAGAACTCGAAAATACCTCGCAGCCTCACGCCGCGTTGCGTCGCTTCCCGGTGTGAAGCGACCCTAAGTGACATGTAGTAAGAATTCCTGCTACAATATCGTTAACTAGTAATCTGAGATGACAGAATAGTCTACCATTTATTAATAACAATAGATTAATTACAGATTAACACCGAGGTGAATCTAATTAGCGCTTTGTTAGCAAAACGATTGTTTTACGCCTACTGTTTAGTTTTAATTATGCGTTGACAAATGAGTGAATAATGAGCAATGTTACATCTGTTTGTTTCCGTCTTCAACAAAAACAAGCAATCCAATTTTTGAACCGTCGGTACCTACACCTACCTACCTGTTTACACTTAGTTATGTGACATATCTGGATTCCTCATATACAGTAAAAGCTCAATGAGATTCCTCATAGTCGTTTAGGTACAAGAAGTATCTTACATTTTTGATGTTAATAGTGCCATCTGTTATCGAGTAGGGAGAAGTCGAAAATAACTTAACGAATTAAAGCAGCTAGGAAGCGAAATCCCGGCAGATGGCAGGTAGGTACGCTCGCGACCTTTATAAAAATATTTGTCAACGGTGTGTTCTTTCATTCATGAAACTGAACAGCTTCTGAAAATACATAGCAACAAAAGCGGATTTCCCAGTGTTATTCACTGAAAGTTCATTGAAATGGAATCTTTTGTCTCTATATCATCCCAAAAGAGATTTTGAATTAGCCTGCATGTCGGAATTGTACGAGATAGGTATATTTTATGAAGAAGGCTTTGGAAATTCATGTACCTACGTACAGTAGAAATAAGGATAAGTAAGCACTTCTTTTCTGCCAATCAGAAACAAAGCCGGATATTGATCACCTAAAAAGTTTTTTTTATTAACAGCTTGAACGTTTGGGTGCACTTTTTTTTTCTTATGTAGGTAGATTCATTCAGATACACAGCAAATATTCCTTTTAAAAAAAAAACTCTTGACATTAGCAGCAAGATTCTTTAAAGTTTTATTATTATGTACCTACTCAAATAAGGTGAAGCCGTGGGGTCTCAGGAGGCTATTTCTTTGTGGTCAATACTTCTCAAGGGACAAAGCTTCGTGAACACTGTAACAAATACGATTTTAGCAGATCGGGCCCGATTTGATATACATTGCTGCTTAGCTTCAGTAGTTTTTCAAGTAACACTCGTGCACAAGCAATGTAATGTCAAAACGGGCCCGATCGGCAGGGTAATGTAATCGCTGCTTCTTGCCTAGCTAACTAGCTAGGAAGCCGGCTAAATACGTAGTCAATCAACATAGTAATGTTGTATTGCCGACAATGCAATGCACTCATCCTGCTAACTATACCGTCACCTTTAGTACCCATATTATTATGAACCAATATTTGCAAATCAGGCTGTTTAACGTATTTGCATAATTACTCCTCAGTTTACTCAAGTCATCCATTGATTTTTGAGTAGAATCTCCTAATTGAGTAAGGTATTCTATGGTCCGTTAGCACATGCCATTGTATCTATCGAATAGCTATTAATTATCAACGAGTATTGTTGCTTATTGGTTTTACAAACAATGGCATAAATTATTGAAATTACTTAAGGTTTCATGTAACAGTAATTTTAAGGTTTGTAATATCATATTGTAAGAGGAAGTTAGTATTATGCTAATATCATTTGCATAAGGGCTACGCTACGACAAGAGCGGTCATGTTGCGTAAGTAATTGATTGCGTCGCGTAGCAGCTCAATGTATACTGGTTAATAAGTAAAAATCCTATCTTCCAGCGAAAGTTGACCTCCGCCACAGGATTTAGACAACGGTGTTTGAGGGTTTTTAGAGTTTACCATGTACGTACCTACGCAACAGTTTATTTTTAATCACAGAAATATTATTATACTTAACTAACATATAGATCAATGTTTTTAATGCCTTTTTATAACATTACACACATTTTAATATATTACCAAGTGTGATATAAGTACTTGTAATATAAAAACCTAAACGTCAACACCGGTTAGATACATAATTAGTACTTTTCATCTACTGTAGTGCCTAAACGTGATATAATTTAGACACAACACCATAATGCTGTATAGCGATTTCCTCAGTTTACACAAGCCATATCTCAATTAACGGCAACAGTCTCCATAATCTATTGAACATACCTGTCCATTGTGCGAACTTCCGACCTATCTGCATTGTATTATCTACTGATGTAGTGACACATTCCATCGGCAATATTGTTTAAGTAATAAGTGGGCAGTTTGCATCTCATTAAAATGTAGTAAAAGATGAATAATTTATATGATCGATTTATTTTCTGTTGATATTCCTTACATACCTACTAACTACCTAATACTAACTTAAAAACTGTAATTATTAAAATTTAACTAGGTACGGATCGCTTAAAACACGATCTAATTGACAATTAATTAAAAAAAAATGATTGAATCCAAACTGTCACCGAAACCCTTCGTTATAAAAATATGACAACTTGGCATTTTTATTTTATCCAATTAATAAAGAGAAGTGCTACATTTATGATGAACACAAGGATTGTTGTTGATAGATTTAGTTCTTTGATATTTGATAGTAGGTAGGTAAAGTAACAATTATTTAACATTGATTTATTTTACCTCCTATTTTTACTTACGAAATTTTCCCTCAATTTATAATTTTAGCAAAGTCGCATTTGTGACAGTTTTTTTTTTCATCTGTCGTGTTAAAATTGTAAATAGAAGGAAACCAGTATTTAATTAAATTATCGAATCGTTCGTCACGTCCACTAGTTTTAGGGTTGAGAGGAAATTTACTTAGATATATTTATTGTTTTTGTTTATCTTTGGTAACCCAGTGCTGAAATTGCAAATACCGGAACTACTTATAAAACCCGGAAAGAAAGTAGCTGGCCCATTCTATGTGAGCGGAAGTATCGTAAAATTATTCCTCCACAAACCAAGTAAGTAGTACCTTTAAACAGACAATTATAGACCGAGAAACACTGTTCTGATCTGCTTCGATTTCGTCAGTCATTGACATTAATTGCTTGTTGTAGCGGAAAATATATCAGTGCAAGCCGCGGTGCGGGACCGGCCGCTCCTCTCGGTTAAAAAATCTCACATCAATTCAGTGATATTCCATACAAAATATTTAGTGATATTCCATACAAAAACGTCACGTGGAGGGAGGGAGGTGGAGCTTTCAAACGCGCTTTCGAAAAGGTGTTGTTTGACAGCTGAATAAACAAACAGGCCGCACGTGAATTGAAGCGGTTACGTTCGACCAATCGTCTGCAAAAAAGCTGAGTGACATTATGGACCGCTGACCCGACAGAGTGCATATTTTGGGGCGGCGGCCCCCGTGCTATCGCGGCGAGTACTCGACTTGTATGTTGTATAAGCGGTTCAATAGTGCGGTGGTATGTGCGTCGACCGCTCGTGTCCGCTCGGCGATCGACGCCCGCGCCGCGACCCCAACAAAATGACGATCGTGTTCCTCTAACGTTCCATTTTCTAAAAACGCTCCAGAATGTCTTGTGCCAAGTTCACCAACTATCTGTTCTACAAGCTCAGGAAATACACATGCGGACTTGCCCGAGAAAGTGAGTATTGAAAGTTGCGAGCGATTCTGCGTACGCGCCGCTAAGTGGATTTATCGCAATGTTTGTAATAATTTAGCCATACTTTGGGTCTATTTATACCCGTGTAGAAGATTCTGCGTGGTAATGAATGGACTGTGAGCAGTATTATCTTAGTTTGCGTTTATGTGGTATCGAAGTCGGTGGAAGTGTAAACAAATGCCAGTTCGCGACCATGTCCTCATTGCAACTTTCTAGAGTTCGCAGAAATAAACCTGTATTTATCCTTAAAACTATTGGTTATTTAAATGTTTATTGTATTACTAACCAGTAATAATTACTTTACAATATTTTTCCCTGTGCGATTTGCGCAATTGCTTTTTTGTTTTAAACTTAAATAAATAAAACATTATAAAAAACTGCCAATCCAAATCCAACTCTAGAATATTGTTATCCAAAATCATAGTCCAAATCAATTTTCCTAATATACTAATCAATCAAATTTCCGAAACAGACGACACCAAATGTTTAGTTACGTTATTAAATTTGACTAATTTAGCAATTAGTAGAACCAATTTAGATAAACCTGTTTTGTCTGGCAACTTTATTCAATCAGGGCCTCTATGTGAGTAAATCAAGACTTAATTTAATGCACAAAATTACATAAAGTCACCAAACCGTGAAACACCTGGTTTTAGTGATGAGGATATAACGCAAAAATATACGAAAAATATTCAGCTAACCTAACCTAACAATATTTGTATTGTATTGGCTTCTTCTTCTGCCAAGCCCTTTCGGCTAATTTAGAAAAACCTAATGAAAAATTCTTACCAAAACCCTAATAAGAGATAAACGAGGAAAACTATTTGGTTAAATGACTCTTAATAAATAAGTAAAATTCAGACAACAAATATATAAACATTTAGATATACCTAATTAAAGATAGTGCCGATATGCCATATTTAAAATAATTTCTTAGTCATCATTAATTACCAAAAGGGACAAATTGACTATGTTGCTGTCATTAAAGTTTGATAATTCTTCTAATATATCTCATCACATCAAATTAATGTCATACAATATAGAAATGCCAATATTTTATCACCATAACCACTACATCCACCGGAAACAGGCATCAGTCATTCATACAATCAAAAAAAGATAATAACAGAACCATTCCTCCTAAAAAAATAATAAAAAAATCTCTTATCTACCATAAGTTATTGAGTGTATAATAGTGGGTATGGCATTATAGTACTCACTACAGCTATAACATAAGCACTTACTACTCGAAATTACTTATCGTGATTATTAATTTATGAGTATTTAGAAGTGGTAATCTAAAATATATATATTTTTACTAGTTCCGCATTATTTCACCCAGCGATCTTCACAAAATTAAATTTATCATTTTACTCTCTCAAGCACTAACTAAGGTATACGTTATTGCTATATACAAAGCAAAATGGAACCTAGTATTTGGCAAATAAGGACGTGTTTACAACACGAAGTTTCTTAGAATTGTCAGTTATTGTTGTGTTTTCGGAATAACCAATGCATGCGTATGACTTCTATTTTGGTTTGCTAAGATTAACAAACCAACATCTACCTACAAAGTATTTGAGGATAATAATTCACAATATTTCTAGAATTTACCTCTCAGGTCTAAATTTCGCAGAAACTCTTGTCTTGAAACCACAAGTGGTTATTTGGTGGTTAACAATTTTAGTTTGGTCCTGACACTTTCTGAATAAGTATTGATTTAAAAAAAGATACAGAAATACAACAGCTGCTGATTATAGTCTTGTCAAAGTGACGTTTACACCTAAAATAAGACGGCATGCTAGATGGTGTCATCTTATTATTAGTGATATGATAACGTCACTTTGACAGTAATTTCTGTGTCTTTTTTATTCGAATTTTAAAAAGTGACAGGGCCTAATTAAAATAAGTTATGTTGTGTTTACAACCAAATCGGCACCAATATGCACAAGATTTCTAAATCCACGAAACAACATACGTAACGAATCTAGGTATTACCTAAACTTGCCTAATAAATATAGCGTGTCATGTCACATCAGCCGACCGAAAGAGCTAATCTAACCTTGACATGCGTCCAAAGATTATCCTTTTGTCTCAATTGGCGTACAATTGTTGTCGTCACCTCCTCCAGCTCTATTTCAGGCGCAATTTATACTTACGCGCTCAAATTGCACCTTGGCAGGACTACTTTTTACATGGGGTTACGAGGAGATAAAACTGTTATGCACGCTAACTAACTGTTATTCTAATACCTATTCTGGACCTTTAGCGTGCCTAACCATTTTATCGTGCTAAACCTTTGCCTAAACCTTAAGCGTGCCTAATAGCCTAACTTAAAAACAAATTTTGTTATTTTTCCAAAGAAACGTGCCTTAAATATTAGGTATCCGAGGTGACATTATTTTAAAACGTCATCAATAAATCTCTACTTTTTAAAATTATACAGTAAGGCTACGCTTATAACGAATGTGGCGAAAAAATAACTAACGCCATTACGCCACCATAATGATGTCTGCCAACTCAAAATTAAAATCTCCTTGTAATAGGTACAGTAGAATCGCAATGCGCGTGACCCTCAAAACTCCTTGTAGGTACTAAGTGATAAATCTTTTACGAACGTTAATAATACCAACCTACATATTTCAAATTTTCAATAGAATCTGTTGTACCTGTAAATTGCCGTTAAGAAAAGATAATAAATAAAAGAAATTATTTGACTCCTATCATTCTAAGGATAAATTTTCACTTTTCGTAAAGAGGTGCTGATTCGCGAAATCAATGGATCCATCGTCTCAACCGGTAACATGCCAAACACGGCTTAGGTAACGGTTGTGTAGTGAACATGACAACCGTGTACGTGTTAAACTCAAGTGTGAACACTTGACCGTTAGGATGTAGGTGTGTCAGTAGTCTGTGTACTGATTGATTGCATTACTAATATAATAGCTAGGTACTTACATAAATGTGTTCTGAGGCTGTGTTAAGAGAATTCCAGATTTCAAGCGCTGAAGTTGTCAAACGAATATAGGATCTCTTTAAATGACATAGGCTCGTATTTATAAAGCGATCTCAAGTTTGAGAGCAATATTAAGTGTGGATTTGACAGGCCGTTTTGTACTAAAATGACATTTCTGATACAAACTCAAACTCGCTGTCACACTTGAGAGCTGATTATAAATACGGGCCATACACATTTGATAAAAATAATTACTGCTTTGATTAATTTGATGGTTAAAGATTGCCTTTTAAAATACTCGGGACCAGAATCCAATAGTTAATTAAATTATGAATTATGATTTTGAATTGAAGCACGGTACGGCAGTCAAGCCATGCGAAATGTGAATGATTCTTTAATGTTATGGATCATCGATCTATTGACCCTGAAATTCTACTCAACTTTATCGTCCGATAAGGGTCGGCTTATTTACACATTATTAGTGTTTGCATGAATGCTTCCATGCTGGACTGGGAGCGATAGAAAAACAAAGAATGTGCCAGCCGCATCACCTCCCGGGCATGTTGTAAAAATCAGCTAATAGATTCGAGGGTTTCAGTATAATTGTAATTTAGGCGATGAGCTGACCACCTATGTTAGTACAGCAATATACAGAGATATCTGAGGGGCATGGCAAATAGGAAGCGGCGAGGCGCGGGCGAGGCGGATGCGCGTCAATTTTGTTTGTAATTTACGTCTGCGCAGCGCAGCTTGATTTGAAGTTTCTATACAAAAACGACGCACCGGCGACGCAACGGCGCCGCACCGCTTCCTATTTGCCATTAAGCAACCCTCAAAACTAGTCAGACGTGGCGGAACGACCTTTGTTTGGGTCGTTGACGCTCTGCCTACCCCATTATGGATAAAGGCGTGATTTATGTATGTATGTAAGTTTGTAGTGTGAATGTGATTGCCTTCTGGATTTTAAAACTTTTTTAATTAAATTTTCCTTATTTTACCTTATGTACCTTCCAGTTATATTCATTACCTTATTGACTTCGATTCGATAGAGTACTAACTACTTATCAGATATTCAAATGATTCAGCACTCAACATCCATATTATGATTGTTACATAAGTCGAAGCTTATGAGTTTATAATAGTCCTTACTCTACATAATATACTATTATATATCTAAGTGCAAGTACCTAGGGTGACGATGACGATGATTAGTGTTAGTTTACATAATATTAAACAAGGAAAGGTGTTGAAATGAAACATATCAGTACATTTGAAGTGCAACAGTATCGTCGAATTCAAAGAAATCAAAATGGGAAAGACTGAATCATTGCATTGCTGTCGCTGGCAATAAGGTTCTTGCATGACTTTTTTTTAATTATCAGTAAGAATTGTCGTCACCAGACAAAAATAAATGTGAAAAAAAATCACAAAATACTCATTAGTTACGATTGGTTAGAAAGAGAGGTCCGAGTGTAAACGTGACGTCACGGATTACACGAGCGCCATACTACATCAATATAAGATTTCGTTTCGAAGAGAGAGTAGTCAAGCTTTATAATGGTATATCTCGGTGATTTCTTGATCAAATTTTTTTCTGTTTTCACTGATGTTATTAAAATACTCGATATTTTTTGAAAATATGTTCAGATCTTAAAAATATTTTATATGCAACTTCTCTATTAGAAATGATAAAATTTGGGTGGAGATAGAAAAAGTCACAAGCTAAAATCCGGATCTAATCTATATGTTGTGTTATTTAAGACCTTTTCACTCCTAGAGCACGTGTATGTATTTTTGTATAACAATTTTGCGGCAAATACAACAAAATAAGGAAAATACAGTCGTGGGTGGTTTGAATGTTAAATGATAGCCCCTACCAGGCAGGCACGTGTACTATTTTGTAAACATCAACAACACGATTTTATTAATAAAAACCAAAACAAATATAATACTTATAAACATCAAAGCAATAAACTTTATCACTTTATTCTTTTACTATGTTGTGAATTTACAATCTAAATATCTGATATCCGTTGTAGTTTGTATTGTAACTGTAAATCCATACATACATACATATATAAAATCACGCCTTTATCCCTAATGGGGTAGGCAGAGCAAAAACGACCTAAACATAGGTTGTTTCGCCACGTCTAACAAGTTTCGAGGGCTAATACAGATGATGATTATGTATATGTATATTGCTATAGTGACGGGTTGTCAGCCCATCGCCTAAATTGCAATACACTGAAACCCTCGATTCCCTTAGCTGATTTTTACAGCATGCACGGGAGGAGATGCAGCTGGCACATTCTATGTTTTTCTATCACTCCCAGTCCAGCATGGAAGTAAATCCACCAATATAATGAAAACCCTCTTTCTGTAGAATAACATGTCGAATGAGGTGTCTTTGTGAAGTGGACGATTTATAAACCACCAATATAAAAAAATACCTAATGCAGTACATTAAACGGTAGTGGGATTGTAAAGCTTATGGTCAATTGATTCGTCCACTGTGCAACTAACGAATTGAGTGTCTTGTGACTTGATGATTATAACGATATCTTTTCAGGGTTCTAAGCGCAATTTTTTTTTTTTTTGTTACACTCAATTGGTCTTGAGCCACCCTTTTGCAGTAGGTTTACTCTTAATCTAGTATAGACAAGTAAGTGGTGAGGGAATCAACTATAGAACAAGCAAAGGTAAAATCCTGAGTCACAGCAAGATACTTGACGCCAGACTCTTGCAAGACAGGCAGCATTTTGTAGTGCGATCGCAAGAGGTAGTCAGCAGCAGTCAGCAGTTTTTAAATAATAAAACACACTACAACACCCTTTATCCAGCATAAAAGTCGTATAAAAGCCAAGTTTATGACTGAATAAAACTTTTACGTAAGCTTGAAAGTTTAGCACACTTGAAAACATTTTAAGTAACACATTAACGGTACCAATGTAAATGTGAAAAGATATTTCAGCAAAACTAAAATAAATTACTTACTTACTTATTACTTACTTACATCCCAAAAGAAGAGCTTATAAACTTTATTGTATTAGAACGGGTCTGAGCGCGGTTGGTTAAACTTGGTATTTTGAGATAAATACCTTTGCCCGACGTTTCGATCGCGCTGCTGCAATCGTGGTCGCGAGCTGACTGGTGCGGCGAGGTGAAGTCCGCTGCGTGATGAGAGTATGTTGCACTACCCTCATTCACTATCCTCGGCTTGTTTATATTGATCGTTCGGAACCATACCAAGTTTAACCAACCGCGCTCAGACCCGTTCTAATACAATAATGTGTACAAAGCGCGAAAGTTTAAAACAAACTTATAAACTTTATTGAAAATTAATGTTTTTTTTGTTAGCTCCCGAAAAGGTCGATCATAATAATATTAATAGAAATAGAATAGAAATATAAGAGCTATTTAACGAAATACGAACGAGACGAGAACTCTACCAATTTCTTCATTATACCTACTTGCGTTTTTCGCTGGATCATGCCAAGCTATTTATTTCATTGGTAGAAAGGTTCAAGCTACTTAACCGATAGCATATGGCATATACGTTACTACCTCGTTAATTATTTAAGTATGTAACATTATAAAGTATATAAAATACTCAACACCACACCGGCAATAAAGAAGATTTATCAAACTTTAATGAAAAGTGCGAAAACTTTATACTTGACTGGCTTCCTCGATTAATCACAGACCAATGAATTGTTTAAAATATTTCATTTGATGGAACTCAGCTTTTAATTAAAGCTGATAGATTAATATCTGGAAACATCTGATACTCGAGTGAGAGGTATAACAGATGGTTGTTTCATTAAACATTCTGATTCGTTCCGCAGTGGATGTGACGTCATACGATTGTTTCAGTACGTTTAGTACCCAACTGTTTTTTTAATAATAGCTTCCGTATTCTGTATGATGCCTATAAACTTGCAGATTCAGCTCACAGCTTTATGTTGATCATTAGAGAAGTTACCAAAGGGTAGGGGAACTTGGGAAAGGGGGCACTGCCAGCTAGTAGTTGCATGACTTTAAAAAACTCTGTCGTTTGTTTTCGATCTTGGCTACAGTTTACCTAAATAAAGACCTGATAAATCTATCTGGTTATATCTGCACATTAATTTGCAAAATATAAACGGTTTATCAAGCAGAAAGTTCCAATCACCCTCTCACCGGAGTCCGGCACCAAACAGCTTGCTGTGTTCCGTTGGTGCGTGAGACTACCAGTGACTTAACAGGCGTCTTCTGGGTTAGCTCGCTCCATCGTCGACTCTGTCACGGTCATCGATGTCACGACCTTTGTGTCTAGAGTCAAGAGCTAACCCATTCAAAGAAAAACAAAACAAATAAAGAAACAAAGACAAATCTGCTGTCGTGCAAAACAAAACACAAAGACGAACGATAGTGCACAATGGTCGTTATAAATCAAAGTACAGAAAAAATGTTTGATCTTTTCACAGTGCAACGTTAGTGCGACAATTCTCATCTGTTACCTACTGTTGTAATAAAACTGTCTGTATGTTTGTTTATCTGTGAGAAATATGAATGTCAAAAATCTAGGCTAAATGTTTTTCGGTTTTCGAATATCATATGTACCTACGTTTATTCGGCGCTTTTTCCGTACTTCGGAAGGCACGTTAAGCCGTTGGTCCCGGATAATATCGTTTAATACCGTAGATATTAGCCCAGTGCTTGAAAACTCTGACCGGGATCGGGTCTGGTTTCCCTTCTGGGTTGCGGAGGTCAGATGGCAGTCGCTCTGTGTACAAACCAGTACCCTCGTTCAGTCACCTAGACTAGGTAGCCGATCCCGTGAGATACGGAATAAGGTTAGGGAGATGATAAATGTTTTATTTTTTTTGGCAGAAACGATTAAGATTTCGTGGATGACTTGCTTGCATGCTTTTTACTAGGAGTCATTAACTGTACAGGACAAAGTACCTACTACTGAGATATGTATTACAAAAATGTAGCAGAAGGACATAATGGCGCCTTAAATACCAATCACAGCGCAGTTGTATGTATCTGAACCTGAAGCTACATATTCTTACTCCTGTGCCTGAAACCCCTAACGACAATACCCCTAATGATAATCGCAGATCTACAGCGAAAGTAATTATTGCAAGTGCCTACTGTATTTGACGCGATGACACTTGAATTTTATTTAGCCCATTTGTGAAGAGTGTCGTCTGCTTCCGCCATCATTAAAATCTTGACAAGATAGTGCTCGTGTTTCTTCGATCATGTCGTTCTTGTCTTAATTGATGCTTCAAGGTATGATTTGAATGCGGAATTCGAAAAATTAGTTCGTGAAGAGCTAAAAAGAAGAGCTGGATATGTTGTGGCCATATCGTAAAATTGCCCACATCATGAAATGCTCGGGAATTTCATGATGTGGTCGCATTTCATGAAATGTTTCACTGTCTATTGGTCATATCATGATGTGCATTGGCCAGATCAATGACAATAAATACTTTGTCGATATGGTCAACTAAATTCTCGTGCATTTCGTGAAATGTGCAATTTTACGATATGGCCACGACAGATACATAAATGCTGTAAAAATCATTTGGAAATATATTGTCGGTTCAAACTTTGGTTGGTTTGCTCTTGACTCTAGACACTAGGTAGGTCAGGGATGACCGTGACAGACTCGACGATGGAGCGAGCTCACCCAGAAGATGCCTGATTATGGCACTGGCATTCTCACGCACCGACAGAACACAGCAAGCAGTTTGGCGCCGGACTCCGGTGAGAGGGTGGTCGCAAGCCAGGCGGCTCCTTGTGGAGCGGGCGCTTTTTTGGAATCATTCAGCCGGACTTATTCACAAGCAACGGCAACACAGGCTGCCGTTGCCCGGGGTGGACCACTAAGAGGTAGATCCCATCCCACCCCAAAGGTATACCTATTATAAAAGATTTGTGTCATATCTTTTCTTAAAATATTACCTAAAATATTACTTAAATTAATTTTGTTTCCAATTTAACAATCTACTTATTTAAAAGTACAACCTGTCACTATGCGCAATATACAGATCCATCTGGAATAACCCTCAAAATTTGTCAGACGTGGTGGAACGGCCTTTATTTAGTTTTATTTAGGGCGTTTACGCTCTGCCTACCCCATTAGCGATAAAGGCGTGATTATATGTATGTATGTATGTAACAAACACATTAATTTCCCAATCTAAGTATTAGGTAAACAAATGAAAATTTATGTCTAATACAATATAGTACGGCGGTTAGCCGGAAAAGTTTGCAAACTGGCGTGATGGGATGAATGGGTGTCAGACTGGTTGTACACATCCTAAGGTAACTTTTGAGATATGTTGCCTTGGTGGGTACACTCTATAGGTCTGCAGGCAGGGTCGGTTAGGTTACTATATAGGAGCAATTACAGTATTTCAATGATATAGGAGTGGTGCTCGAACAAAGTTTGGAGCACACCCTGGTCAAATTCACACCGTGGTGAAAAAAATCCAAAATGGCGGAAAACAAGATGGCCGCCATACAAAATAAAAAGTCGAATATCTCCTAAACGATGATAGATAGATGGAGAGTGCTCGAATAAATGTTATAGGGAATGATAGTGGGTAACTTCTGGTGATCACGAAAATCCAAGATGGCGGATCTAAAATGGCGCCTGATAAAAAAATGCTCCGATCAGGCTGCAATTTGGCTGGTGAGATGTCATTGAAGTACTAATTCGATATTGATAGTTCGTTTTTCAAATCCACCGTTTTCCAATTGAATTAGTACTTCAATAACCTCTCACCAGCCAAATTTCAGCCTGATCAGAGCATTTTTTATATCAGGCGCCATTTTGGATCCGCCATCTTGGATTTTCGTGATCACCAAAAGTTACCCACTATCATTCCCTATAACATTTATTCGAGCACTCTCCATCTATCTCTCATCGTTTAGGAGATATTCGACTTTTTATTTTGTATGGCGGCCATCTTGTTTTCCGCCATTTTGGATTTTTTTCACCACGGTGTGAATTTGACCAGGGTGTGCTCCAAACTTTGTTCGAACACCACTCCTATATCATTGAAATACTGTAATTGCTCCTATAGTAACCTAACCGACCCTGCCTGCAGACCCATAGAGTGTACCCACTAGGGCAACATATCTCAAAAGTTACCTTGGGACGTGTACAACTAGTCTGAGACCAATTCAACCCATCACGCGAAAGTGCAAGCTTTGTCCTGATTTTGATCCTTAACCGCCGTACTAATAGCTATATTTTCATGTTCTTCGATATTTTTACTGGCAATCGAGTCGTTGATTACTGTTCTCAGCCTGACGCCACTTGAATCAATGAAGTGCTATTGGCCCATTGTTTAATCGTTTGTTTTATCAGCTGTAATATGGCTACATGAACCGGGCTTGTGACTTATAAACCTACGCATTTAAGAAACCGTATGAACTCCAGACTTCGTGGTAAAAGAGGGTTTTTATTGAAATTGGTAGCATTACCAAGATTTTTATTACTCGTGAGTGCATTCGGATGACGCATCTTCTGTCTTATCGAAACGAGGACAGTATTGTTTTTATATACTCATAAAACACGAACATTCGTAAATAATATGATCATTACCTACCTATAGCTAGAGGTCCTTGAACTTATACTTTTTAGAGCTTCCTGTTCTATGTTCCTGTTCCATTTTATTTGCGACGCATATTGCCATAATTTGGATCTATCAACCAGGTACTTACTTATGCGATCAAACATAATATATGATAGTAATTTTTATTGAGGAAAATCATGTTTTCATCAAAGGTATCATTTCCTTTTACTTTTCCCATTTATGCTGTAGTACCTATGGATCATCTGCAGCAAACGCTTGTATTTAGGTATATTATAAAACTACGGAACCGATTATCAAAACCATTACTTAATCATTTCAACAATATTACAGACTATTAAATTGATTAGAATGAATTATTAATAGGTAAAACATGTATTTCGTGACTGACCCTACCAAACCTTCGATATCTTGCATATTTTTCTATCTACTTCCGTTCCTCATGACAAGTCAAGTGTGAGCATTCATGTAGGAAGAATAACAAACGTCTTATATTAGAGGAACTTGCATAAACAGGAAACATTTTATTTAAATACTAGACTTTGAGCGTATCTTATTGTTGATTTATTTGCGACAAGAAAATTACAGTGTTTAGGAGAGACCTTTAGCTTTGGAGGCTAATATTGACATCGGTGTTCTAGAACCGATATTACTCATTTCGTAGAGTTACGAAGATAAACAATCAAGTTATTTTTTTCTTCGTTTTTATTTATTCAAAATAGTTAACAGTAAACGTATACAAAATAACTGAAATCTAAAAAAAGAATCTAAGCCGCTGAATAACAGAATCAAATACATATTTATAAGATCTTGAGACTCTTACCATTTTTCTAATAAAGCCATTTACATTTAAACAATCGTTGTTATTGTTAAAGGCTGCACTAGCATAGTGATAGAGTAATCAATTATTCAAGGAGTTAGTAATAAAGCAGTTAGTAAAACCTCTCTTTTCTTTACCTGTGTTTTCGACATCAAAATGTCTAATATACTAACCCTCATTTTGTATGATGGAGGAATCATAAACAATTCTTCATATTTTGACCTAAGTTCTTGACGGTGGTGGATGACCATTCATACATGTGCTGCTTTGCAACCATCGACACGCTCAATATTTCAGTATGCACCCACGGTTGCACGGTCCTGTTGGCGATGTTATGTGAACCGTCCTCCGCTCTCATAACTATTGATTTCTGAAATACCTACACGGGTACATGGGCAGTACATACAATCGCTCCACCGGTGTTATTGTTGTACCATGTTATAACATGCCCAGTGACCATGCTTAATTTTGAATAATTTGTAGGATCCTAAGTTAAGTAAAATGATATTTCTAGTAATTGATCAATACAATTATTAATACGTCTGAATTCTCAAACATTACATAATAATAGAATGCAATTAAAATTAATAATCCAAGGCATTCTACGACAAAATCAGAATTAAAGATTTGCTGTACAGAATGTTCTAAGATAATATCATTTTATTTGTCAATAGATGTTATTTTCCCACACTAAAAAGTGTAGACAATTTTTTGTTGAAAATGCAAGGTGTAACTGTAAGTAAGCTTCCCGCAAACTGATAGGGGTTGCTCCGGCAGCGACTTTCTCTAGTCAGTGCGTTGCTCCGACCACGAAACTTCACTTAACGATCCCTATCAGTTTTGCGGGAAGCTATCCCTTACACTCTTTATAATAATAATGAAATAAAAAAAATAAGAATACATTTTTATACCATGCAATTGTATTGCTTTATTAAGCCCTTGATTGAATATTAAACTACGCCCGAATGAATTGTAATTTGATTCAGCCCGGTTGCAAGCACTGTATCATCCGAGTAGCAATACATTATGCATTCATTTATTGTTACTGGCCGAACACAATTTCTCAGAAATGAATTCGAATTTCAAATTGCGAATGTATTGGTGAGGGAAATGCCAATGCCAAGGTTGGATTTATTTTGAAATTGGAATTGTGTTGGGAATGTGAGTTTCAGAAGAAAATGGATGAGTTAGTTGTAGTACTGACCATAGAGGAAGTAAATAAAACTAGCGTGTACTGACGTACAAAATGTGAACATATTTTAAGTTTTCCACAAATTCAAAAACATTAATCGTTTCTAGTTTTATCTCTAAGCGCTCAAACACTCTATATTCTGTCTTTGACTCTATTTGAGACCTCTAGTCCTTTAATACAAATTTATTGTTTATTTCCTATGTTGTTCGCACTAAACTGTCCTGTAGTTTGCACTTGCGTGAACGTTACTCACAAAGAGCTAAACCACAGGCTAAACAGACTTATTTATCTTACAAAGCTACACTCACCTCACGGTACAAATAAGTCTCGTTGAATTTGAGTACTTAATAAAGGCCACTCGGAGTCAAAGCATACTGACAGATCGTTTGAAATACTTGCATATACGAATTTACAATCGTCAAACATTACGTTACAAGACAATGTTTATACGAACATGTACTGCAGGTACACTTTTGGCACCGTTCCAATTTAAGTTACTATGAGCTGATTCACAATAAACTTCAATACGCAGCGCTAAAATTAAACATCTATTATCGTCTTCAATACTACCTATTGAGCAAAGACCACTTCCTTCCGCTCATATAATGAGTATCAGTATCTACCTTCTTCTCCTTCTGTGCTATTAAGCGGTTTAAAAACTCTGGAACCAGGGTGCATCGGGTCGTATGTCGACTCGAAAACCCACTCGATAAGAAGTGATTCTTCTTATCCATTTAGATCTATCGACCACATTACTCACTCAACGAAAAAAGTACCAGGCTACCATGTATTACCAGGACTATTTTGTTCGCAGGCGACGCCGACATGTCGCTGAAGCAGGGCAGTGGCACCGGCAAGGTCCACTTCGGGGGGCTGGACGATGTGTCGCTGTACGGCACGCCCGTGGAGCCGGCGCCGCCCGTGTCCGACGCTAAGCAGGGCTTCCTGCGCAACCAGCTGCAGGCGCTCTTCCAGCCCACGGACAACAAGCTGGCCATGAAGCTGTTCGGCTCCAAGAAAGCGCTGATGAAGGAGCGCATCCGGCAGAAGGCGGCGGGACACTGGGTTATACATCCGTGCAGTAGTTTTAGGTGAGTTTAGTTTATATGTCTCTTTCAGAACGGCAAAATCGTCCATGACCTACCCTTCAAGGTCATATTAAATACGCGATAAAACCAACAATCGTAAAAACACACGCGTTTATTATTCATATGCTGCGTTTAGGAAACGCACAAACTATCGAGTCAGTGTTGGAGCAGTAAAGCGGAATATACACACACACACACACACACACACACAAACACACACACACACACATGCACATTCGCGCTTAGTGACATATTTTCTTTTTTATTTAAATTGATATTTTTATACCTTGCATTTTATGTTCAGTCTGTACCTACAACTTTATTTAGCTGTTATTTAGTAATAAAAATGTATTAATGTGAAATCTATTTTGGCAAACAAAATGTATTAGTTTATGATTTTTAAGTAAATGTAATAGCTGTAAGATTTCTGGCAATAAATAAAATAAAATAAAATAAATAAATTTCAGCCATAAGCTTTATTATCCTGATTTCATTCTGAAACGGAGAATTCTTGATACATCTTCTACTTTCTTCAAAATATCCAAAACTCTTTCGAGAAACGGTTACATACTATTCAATACAGCAATAGATGCTGCTATAACCTGAAAAATACATATTTTTACAAATTAAACTTCGGGTCATCAGGTATGCATATTGATGAGTGCAGCATGACAAGCGTATTTTCGGCAGGGTGACGTAACATGACGCATTTTACGTACTAATGAGGGCACTTCATCATGCCAAGCCACACAAACTGACATGTATTCCCAGGTTACATTTCCAGACCACCTGGGAAATATTTAAAGCCTTGCTTGTTCCACGCGACGAAAAAGTTATGTAAAGCGGTTTTAGTTGTAAATTCTGCGTCAGTTTTGTCACGCGAGAAGCGCTTCGCATTAGGTACTGTAAAGTGCTCGCTTTTGTACGAAACAAACTGTTAAAAGGGTTTACGTGTTTCGGAACGTCTCTTTACTTAACTACTCTTGGACATGCGTCTATTTTACTTTGGTTGTAACATCGAGCATTCTTAGTCAAATCATCATAATTTCAGTAAAAGTCTGCTGATTTTTATGGGCCTCTCCCAATTAGACAGTATTAGCCTAATGGGAAATTAATAAATTAAATTCCCACCGTTCACTGCCTAGAAAAATATATAGATCCAAGATGTAGTGTGGTTAGATAACCACAATGATAAAGACAATGTTTTCCATAGTAACTAGTCATAACTTTCTCCTAATAGTAGTTATGGCAAATCTAGACCTCAATCAAAACCAGCCTAGTTTCTATTTCCACTGCTCTTAATATTATCATACAAAGTGAAAACGTTGTGACAATAGTCACAATGACTATGACAATAGATAGTCACAACTGCAGTATCAGCCCCGGAGCGACCGCAGTAAAAGTTTATTGATATTTTGCGGCATTCAATTCCCTCATTGGAAATTAAATATATGGAGTTTATGATCGAGGAATGGATTAAAATTTTATTGTCGGTCACCAGTTTACTCTTCCGTATTACTATTGTAGTAAATGCAAAAGTTCATAATATCCGTGTGTTCGTAGATAATATAATGACGACTCTTTTATGTTAAAGAAGCTGGACTGATGTAGAATCTGTGGCTAGAGCTAGCGATTATTGTATTCGGGTTTTGTTCAATATTTCCAAAAAACTGATGGTAGCAACGTCAGGCTCAAATACAATCAAACTATTTTGACCGTAAACAAAACACTAGCTATAATAAGCTTTTACATAGTACTCAACCTTTGAAAGGAATCAATACAGCTCGCTTAAATTCTTCTTTTATATTTCTATTTCTGCGTAGCAGAGCTAAAATTTTCAATATTAAAATATTAGGTTTTCAGACGTCTAGCTAGTGTAGAAAATACTGTTATAGAATGAAAAGTTTTCCCTCATTTCCATTTGCAGTTTAAAAACTGGAATTCAAAATCAAAAAGAGCGAAGTAATATGGAAAACATGGAGCTAATTTTATTGCACATGTTTCATGTATAAATTTTTCCTTGGCATTTGCTCGTAGCTGCTTCTAATTTATAATTTAGTACACTTCTCTGGGCAGCGTGAGTGCTCAAGAGCGACATTAAATATTTAAAGTTTGTCTAGTTAACATCTACTTAGTATTTGAATATGGCTGTTTGTCAAACGCGTAAAGGTTTCAAAATTTTACTTCTAAAATCTTTACATTTTACATACACCTTTGCTGTCCCTCATAAAAATTCAAAGATCATTTATGTCAAATCATTGTGTCAAATTAATATGTTTATGTCAAAGTAATAGAATCATATAACAAGTTACGATGTAGGTAATGTGAATATCTATGTGTACCACCACATTTTGCTTGTTTTTGGTGTTACATACCTATTTCAATAACATATTTCAATGTCATCGTTACCATTAATATTTTGCCAAAAATTGCTCAACGATACATTTCCAGTTAAGTACGTTTGCAAATTTCCCCTTGTTGCGCGGCCGCCTCTTTTGTACTACCGCATTAATTTATCAAATAATCATGTTTGTATTCGCCTCAAATCACCCACTGACGTACTTTTTAGTCGTTTAGTCACCGACTGATCATTTTGCCCAACAGAGCGTGCAGAGTCACAATTTGAATTGCCAGACGTCTTTATTTCGAAGGAATTATTTACATATTTAGAAATTTTATCTTTCTTCTTAAGTTTTGTAAATTATCTAAGTTTACTTCATTACATTGTCATCTAACTTAATTCATCTGTTCCTTTGTTTTATATTTTCTCATCATAACAAATAAGTCATACATTAACCTCAGTAGTTTTTCTTCATTTTGAAATTCAATATTATTCTAATATTTTTTCATTTGATTATCTTTTACATAAATCTCTTTTCTTTTCATTATATCTGGCAATACACATCCAATAGAGTGTTATACCAGCACGTGGTCTGGTTATAATTCAATGCTCATAACTGATTGTCGGACGAACTATTATGGTTTTTGCAATTCCTACACCATGGTTTGTCACGACATGACCTTACGCCGCGTTTATGCTATCATAATTTGCATGTATAGTCGTTTCGTATTCACTAACTGATAAGTACTTACATATGTGTTAGTCGCAGGTTAGTTTGATGATTGTTTACCTATTTCGTATCCTATCGCAAAATTTCTTTTCAAAACTCAAACTCTATACTTCCAGTGGTAACCCCACTATATAAGAATTTATTAAGATACTCGTAAATCCACTGTTTTCTATTCTTTCTACAAGCACAACTAAATTTAGTTTTTACAAAATAACCAAAGTGTTTTAGGTACAACGGCTAAAATTATACTTTAACTGACCTACGAATTTTCATATCTTTGTTACCGAACCCTTCAGTCGAATAGGTCAGTGTCGGACCCAGGCTGGGCTGTTTATGAATCGTTAAACAATAACAATACAGATGAATAATTGATGGCCGCAAATGCTCATATATCGTAAATTTAATTTTTTAAATTGCTTATTTTCACGTCAGCAAGTTTGATTCTTTTTTTGATTGAAAAGGGCATCAAAATACTTAGGAAGACCCTGTCTGATGTCTGTTTGGCGGAATTCTCTCGACAATTGTAGAAATTGAAAATAAATTTAGCTTAAGATATGTTGGGTCTCATTTGACCCTTATATATAGGATCTGCCAGAGTGCCAAAGTGAGTCTACAGTCAACAGTCCTTCTAAAACTTTTAAGTTTTAATAATCTACTTTGTATTTCTATTTGCGATGTTAAATAAACGAACGCAATTGCGAAATCAAAATCAAATTGCCAAAATCAATATAATGAATTTTATTATCCAAATATAATGTAGATTGTGGTGATAACAGATTAATTCATCAATTTCAACTTCGGTGATTGAGCAAATAATGGACTTTAACATAAATTTATTCGAATTCAAATAATTCTGAACTATTTTCTTTCGTGATTTTTATATATGATCAAATATTGGCTTAAAATAAACGATTGCCGTAAAAATTGATATTGGTAGTTTAGTTGAAGTCGTGTAATTTTGCTGCTAGTTTTCATGAAATATGAACATTACTTGATAGTCTGTCAAGAACTTACTACATAGGTATTTACATATCCTTGCTTAAAATTCAACCACCATCTTACCCACCACACACGCCCAGGTCCACGTACCCGTCGAATAGTGCATTACCATTAACTGTAAGAAGTTTGATAGAATGTACATTATGTACAATACAACCCATTTTTACGTGCTTCAACTATTGATATCGACTCGGAATCAATTTTCGTAAGCAGCTGTGACGACGACATGAATACGCAACTCCGAAAGAAAGTACAGTCAACTCCTTAAGGAAAACTTCGAACATAATGGGAATTTTTGTCTTTCTATAGGGTATTTTTTTATGGATCCCCGTGGAAAAGTACCCTATAGAGAGACGAAAAAGTGTCTTCACAAGCAAAGCTCAAAATAATTAATAGATAAACAAGCAAGATCCTGTCTTCAAAACAATGTTGGCAAAAGAGAGAGAGGCATGACTTTTTTCATTCAGGATATTATTTTGAGTAATGAGATAATAAATCAAAATTCAACTTGGACAGAATTTAAACTTTCCACCTCTCAACCAACTGACTAACCGCAGTCCTAGCCAACTCGACCAAATTCTAAAAATAATAACTTTACCACAATAAAAATATAAAATCTATCGTCTTCTTTTGTAGTTAACTGTACTACGACTGAAAACTAGTTTTACCTTTGCGTTTCTTTTGCCTTTGTTTCGATACGTCCTCCAGATGGTACATGGATTGTCTTAGCACTAAAATATTCAGTAGAGAAAGGGACGACTTGCAAATTGAATGACAACGAGACACAGGAATCGCAGCTCCAATTTATGTTAACATCCTCAGTGAATGTAGGATTAAACGTTGTTTATTTAATTCAAGGCGGAAAAAAATACCTAGTAGTTATACCTACCTATAGGTACCTATAGGTACTTATATCAACGCTAAAGGAGGTAAAGATATTAATGAAATAAAAGGTATTAGTAAGCATAACGATTAGGTTTACAAAGTATAGGTGCCGTGCTACAACTAGAAGGTACAAGTGTTTTAGTATAAATTATACCTAATACTTACATTATTGACCTAGTGATTAACATATTTCACTGAATAGATATATAGTTTACACGTTGTTAGTACAATCGATCATGTTATTACTATCTATCTAACACCGTATTCCACAAGTAGTATGCTATTAACCTCAAGGACTACTGAGTCACAGTAGAAGGAAATAACAGTAAATACTTAATGGCCATACAATTTGAGCGAAGCTGATACTGCACTACACTAGGCTAGAAACAGACCCGCTTCCTACTCACAGAACCGTTTGTGTAGCGAACCAGTGCAAACTGCGATTTAAAACTATTATTATGTGAATCTGTCTGTATAAGGCTGAGTTGGATCGCTTGTAGGTACAGATTTCGGCACGGTATCTACCTAACCTAAGTCAAGGGGGCTGCGTCCCACTTACGTTCGGACGTCCCTACGTGTCGTATCCTCCCTGCTTACCACTAGGCTTAGAACGTACCGCGAGCTGTATCAATATCACAGGTTGTTTTACTGAAATTTTCCTTTACTTTGACTTGTGAAGTAGTTAGTACAGCATCGCCCTTAGCTCAATTGAACAACTAATATCTCCCAAGTACCTACTAGCGAATGTCAATGGCTTGGACAATTTGTATGATCTCACTCTTGACGTGCGATTTGCATTGTTGTGACCTCTTCTGTGACCTTTTTATTTATCTACAGCATTGCTAGACTTCTTTGCTAGATTTGTTTGAAATCATTGAATATTTCCAATTACTTCTATTTCCAGAAAAAATATGTTAAAAAAGCGCACACAATTTGCAACTTTCAAATATCAAAACTCTATCATGCGATTTGATAACCCATGGAATAATACGAAAAATAAATTTGGATTTTTATACTATGTAAATTCGTAACCTTCTAATGATTCCAGAACATAAGTACTTAAGTAGGTAGGTAGGTAGGTTCTCAAGTATTGATCACAAGTAAAAATTCCTCCTATTTTCTATAAAAAAATACTCTGTTAGGTATACACGAGTACATATTGCACACGCAGACCGAAGTAGCCCCGACATAGCCAAGTCAGGCAATGTTTATAAACATGGCATCGATACGAACGCCAAAGGAAACGGACCGATAACTCATGACGGACCGTGTTATGTTTTAGTAATGCTACGTGGTTACAACGGCTAATAATTGGTTTTAGAAACAAATTAGGTAGGTTAAAGAATTAGTGGTTTCTTTTATTTTGGCCGTGTTTGGTAAGTTAAAATAATACTTAGCCAGTAACCTATTTCAGGAAAATCGATTAATTAAGTAAAGCTGTTCTGAGACACTTAAAACTTCAAGAAAATTAATACAAGAATCTCATGATAAAAAGAAACCTTTAATAGACATTATAAATTAGGTGTACAAAACAAAAGTTCCATCCTAATGACATCATTAGAGAGTACAATAATCTTAAACTCAAAATCGCGAGCTGAAAATTTAATAGCGTCGGTCCCACACTGGGCGCCAAACTGAGCGCAAGCCGCAGCACCAGGCTCATCTCGACTCGAATTATAAATTAGCAGGAATCACGAATTTCCTATTAAAACCGGCTTATTTGCTGCAATAGTTGAGGCGCAAATTAATCGGCTAACGAGATTCTGATGACCTAATCTAAATTCATGATTACTGGAAAGTTTAAGATTTGTATTATCTAGAAATAGATTATTAATATTCTAGATTTTGGATTTGCTGTGAAATTAATAAAGGCCTCGCCGAAGAGATTGATAGCGATAGCTTCTTGAGCTGGGTATATTTAAAGACGTAGTAATGGAATAGCCTTCTTTACCTAGCTGTCATATCTAGAGAACTCGAGAGTTCTGTTCAAGCTCACAATACTCTCATTGTTAGTAGGTAAATAATAAAACATTATGAAACCATTTTCCCCCTGGTTAAGCAAAATCAAGCAAAGTTTCCAGGATGGGTATCTGGCGATGCGGACAGCATTCGAGTTGAGCTGTCGAGATTAGATAGGAGTCGACACAATCGATGTCGATAGGGGTACGTAGTAACTATTGTAGAGGGTAAGACGACTGTGTTTCGAATATCTCAATATTCATTGCTCAATAAACGAAACTGAACAACATTCACAAATAAATTCTTCTGGTAATGAAATTTTTGGCTTTTCCATACAAATCGTCTGATCAAAGTGGTAATTATTTTGTGAGAAGATTTTTTTAATTTCTTGAAATTCCTATTCGGGTTTGCTTTTGACTCCAGTTTAGGTGTGAAGACTTAGAACAATGGTTATTTCCCGAAGAATTTATTTGTGAAAGTTGTTCAGATTATGACTGAGCAACCTCTACAATTCTCTGAGATACTGGCCCTGTCAGTTTTAGGACACCATACCTTGCACGCTGTATTATCTGTGACAGGGGTAAGTCGGTTAGTCGGTTAGTCGATGTGTTCGACGGGAATTTAACTAGGTGGTCGGAGGTAAATTGGAAATTTGCCTAGCGCAAACCTTCATTTGCAATCGTGGGTGGGATGTTCTCGCCTTATGTCATGTTATTTGGGAAAACTTATCGGTTTTTGTTAGTTAATGTTGAAATCATGGTTTCAAATAACTTTAGAATTTTAAATTATCAGAACATTAGGTTCACACCCTAGTTTGGTCAATTACAATACAATGTATAGGTACTTATAACCTCATTTAGTAGAAATGTTGACATTCTAACTAAAATAATATAGAGAGAGGTCCATAAAGGACAGAAGTAACTACCACAGAGAACCTCAACTGCATTCTTGAAATATGACACTAATGCGACTGACAAATAGAAATCACAGAGCAATCTTGTGCAGAGCAAAATGCAGTGGGCGGCCATTAATAAAATCAACAATGCGACGTCGTTCATAAAAAGCTATTGTAGCTTATTGGTAGAACAATGGTCAGCCGGCGTAATGTTCATACAATACGACATACGACACACAGGCAGATACACAGTACTGACAAGCACACACAAATCAACAGATCGGTCAGTTTGCTTACAGTTAGGCGAAGCGCGATTTGTTCAATAATTTGGTTAAAAAGAAAACCTAGTAAAAAGTCACCAAGTAAGGCGTTCAGTTATAGCTTTATGTATGCTTTACGACAACGACTTTTTTATGGCATGTCACTCTCACGGCATCATCATCAACCCCACCGAGGGGCACGAGCCAACCCTGGAATAGGGCGGCAAGACGAGACAAGGCGGACTCTCACGGCAAGGTTATAAAATTACAGGTAGGTATTAGTAGGCTATGAAGTAAACATTCCAAATAAAAAGTTAACAAGAAAAGTTACCAATACTTATAGTGACCTGCATTTATGTTGTAAATAGAATTTAGCAGTTCGCGTCTAGAAACTGTGGGTCATATAATAAGTAATGGTGACAAATTCTAGGAGCTCACCCGCCCATCGATCTCAATCGAGTCATAGTTGGTGTCGGCAACAATGGAATCAATCTTTATTACGTACTATTACAGTTTGTTGCAGTTCCTCCTCTTGAAGTATTAAAAAGAAAAATGGTAGGTAAGCTACTTGCTTGCCGCTTCTTAAAGTAAATGACAATTTGAACCCAAGGGTTTCAGTGTATTGAGGTTAAGGGAATGAATTGAATGACATCACGGGAGTACAGAAATAAAAGTGACATGAATATGATATAAGTACCTACCCTTTTCAATTTAACAGACGTACCAGAAACCACTTTGATTAATCCGTTAACGTTCTACCTACTCTATTAGAGATATAAGCGTTTGATGAATATGTACGTAATAATGTAAAATAAACATATTCTTGCACGTTACAAGATCACTCACGCCAGTATAAGATTTTATACTCGAACGGAAAACTTTTATAAACATAGGTTGTTTATTTCTAAAAGCCAAGACCTAACCTACAAAATTATACACGTAAACCTCGCTCCACTTCCATCCACATGATTGCGGGTCTATGTCAAGATCAATTTGAACAATTACTCATTCGGACACTCGTGCGCATGTATTCAATCTCTAGCTACCATCTGATCCGAAGAATAAATTGCTACCAATACATTTCGGGTGCTTTAAAGAGAAATAAAAATCTTCGTTGCTGGACAGCGAGCTATAAAAAAAAGGACGTACAAGTTATTTATTTACATTAAAAATTAAACTCAAAATATGGGGCTTTTATTTTGCTCTATCCTCGACTTTCTTTTGGTCATCTTTATACTTATACTATAGTGGAAAGCAAACCTATGTAAACAAAATATAAATTACGTACCTATAGTGGAGTCTTTGTTTCCCATTGTTTGTAAGTAACCAATAAATAATTAGATTGATGGCCAATTAAGTATCTTGATGTTAGAAACACTGTACAGCAACAAATACATAAAGCGTAATAACTTATTAACGTTATAATTATGACATTTATGACCCACAAATCAAATTTGGCAGGAGCCAAACAAGCAACAGAAGCTGTTAAAATATCAAATAACATTATAATAATGACACGGGGCGAAAGTGGTCTATGAACCAAGTATTTAAGTATATAGGGGTACCTCTACTACACCTTCTTGCGAAGTGGCATCATAATCCGACCCGGCGGTTTCAAGAAAATTAATACTTTACACGTACTTTACCATACACATATTTTGCTATATTTAAGTGATTTATGAACCAATAGATAAACTAGTGATGCATTTATGTAGGGATACCTTAACTACACCTTCTTGCGAAGTGGCATCAAAATTGGACCTATCAGTTTTGAGAAAATACAACAACAGTGTCGCTCTTGGTTCATAGACCACTTTCCAAACAATTTTGCCCAGTGTCCTTTCTAAAGTTCTTTATGGGGGTAACTCACATCATTCCTTCAGCACATCACATCGTATAAAAAAAATAAGGCTGTTTACCTTTGTATCGTACACAACAACAATTTTAGGCTCGTATTTATAAAGCGATCTCAAGATTGAGAGCGATATTGAGTGCGGATTTGACAGGTCATTTTGTACTGGAATGACATTTCTGATACGGACTCAAACTCGCTGTCACTCTTTAGAGCTGATTATAAATACGGGCCTAATTATAGCTTACTGAGAATTCGAGCGTAATAGCAATTGCGAGGAGACATTTTTTGCTTATATCAATTTGTTCTGTGATGATAGATGATGTTTACAAGAGACAAGATAATGGTGTATTAATTGATTTACTTTGCGTGTTGTTGCAGTTTTGTGCAGTACCTATCGATTCAATGAAAAAAAACTAACGAAAATTCTCGTATAATAATAACTAATGATTCCCATAATACTTACGTACGTCTTATAAAAATATCATGTAGATAGAGTTCACCGAACCGGCATTTAAGTACTTAAGTACTAAAAATAAAAAGGCTATTTGGGTTTCGTTAAGGCGTGTTAATGCCTTTAAGGTTTCTGTGTGAGCTCACTCCATCTTCGACTCTTTCACTTAGGCCTTGCCTAGAGTCAAGAGATAACCTATCGCCAATTTTAAAATATGATAAAATCCCATCTTGTGTGGGGTATGTTTAAAAAAATCATAAATCAGGCCTCACAGCTTCATAATGTGTGACCTTACCTTTGAGTCATCTAATGAGTTCGCATAATTGTAAATTTCTGGCTTAGACTTGTTCATCGCAAGAGTTCGCATGCAAATAATTACATCATTAAGTATGCATTGTATGTGAGTCAATAAAGTATTTAAGTTATGGCTGTAATAAAATATCTGTTGTTCTCTCATTTGTTTTTATTACCATACATCATTTTGGATGGTAAAATTTAATGACTACTATTATTAACTTGTTTAACTTATGTCCCTACAACAACATGTCCCATCATTTTTAGATAGAGGAAAAATAAGATATAAATACAAATGATTGAAGTCTGAAAATATACCTACTCACTAGTACCAATCGTTGTAAGTAGTCCCAGTTTGATTCAGTCTATTTAGCATAGTACCTACTTGTATGAATCGTCTCCCGAGATAGATCACAAGATCACATGACACAAATATAATGTTTTGAAACGTAAGAACATAAACAAGCATGCATCTTTCATAGCATCACTTCTTGAGGATCTAATTTATTCATCTGACACTCTAATAACTCTAAAAGAAAAAGACCCAACTAGCAAAATCAGTACTTCAAGACTAAATCAAGACTACTTTTTTTGTACTTGTACGATACTTGTGGTTTACTACAATGCTGGATTTGGGTACAGTTATAGGAGCATTCTTTTCTTATAAAGATCGTACAATCAACTTATAGAATGTCAGTTATCCCTAAAGTACACTTGAGGAAGCGCAATTGCTTCTATAATTATCTGAAACTACACATTTTTAAGTACAACCACACTTGTTAGTATCTGACGTAAGCATCTTACTAAAGCAATTTTGTTTATAATGCTCTAGTAATATACTTAGTTGTTAGTAATTATAAGTACATTTTAGAAACTGAAAAAAAAAAACAGAATCAGTTTCTTTGGCTGGTTATTGCAGTGAGTTGTAATAAAAGCAAAATATAAAAAATGTAAGTATCCATTTCCTTTTATAATATTAGATATAATTTGTAGTAACTGCATAAGGTAAATAATAATCTCCATACTGCACATATAGTGTGGGAACTCGCCGGGGAAGTCATTTTTGTTGTAAATTTGTACCAAGATTTATTTAATTTTACAACGGGCTTTTCAAAATAGCACTTATAATATTTGTTGTTAAATAATCATTAGAAGATTTTTACGATCATTCGCCATTTTTTTGAAATACTCTGCTTTGAGTATTTTAAAGAACAGTTGTTAGTCAATTAGTACTTGTAGTAGTCGCAATCAAGACAACATGCCTCCATATTGAAACAAATTTAGGGTTCCTCATACAATCGGACTACATATGTGATTGATGTAGTATCTTATACGGTTTTTTGATCTTAAAACGCTCTTATTAAGCACTAATGCATTTAAAAGGGTCTCCAAGAAGACTGTTACGAGACAAACTTATAATGATCTTAGCTAAGAGTGTTGTAATATCTTATGTTCTTTTGTTTGATATTAAAACGCTCTTATTAAGCACTAATGCATTTAAAAGAGTCTTAAAGAAGACTGTTACGAGACAAACTTATAATGATCTTAGCTAAGAGTGTTGTAATATCTTATGTTCTTTTGTTTGATATTAAAACGCTCTTATTAAGCACTAATGCATTTAAAAGAGTCTTAAAGAAGACTGTTACGAGACAAACTTATAATGATCTTAGCTAAGAGTGTTGTAATATCTTATGTTCTTTTGTTTGATATTAAAACGCTCTTATTAAGCACTAATGCATTTAAAAGAGTCTTAAAGAAGACCGTTACGAGACAAACTTCGAATTATCTTAGCTAAGAGTGTTATAATATCTTCTTTTCTTACAAAATGCTACTATAAGATTTCAAGACTATTAAATCTTTCTGCAGACAATTATAGGATGCGTATTCCTATAAGTCGTTTATAAGATAAACTTGTAGTCAACCATAAGACTAAGTAATAGAAACAAATGCTCTTGAGAATATACACGCTTGTAAAATGTTATTATAAGTAAAAAGACCTATAATTGTTTTGTAAATAGTTTTGTAGCAAACTATAAGACTGAGATATAAATCCTAAAGCGCTTGAGTATATTCAAGCTTATGTAAGCCTATTATAAGAGACAAAGTCTACAACAATGCCTTTATAAGAACATTATTAGAGGGGTAGACTTATAATCTATCACTATAGGATTACTTTGCTTGTTGGGGAGGTCTTGTAGGTATTGTCAGTTGCCGTAACAGACATACATAATAATCACTCCTTTATCCCTGATGGGGTAGGCAGAGCTAAAGTCTAAAAATATAATGGTTTTAGCTTTACTTTAATTAAATTACTTTTTTACTTTAATTAAATTGCATTCATTAATTAAAGTAAATCTTGACAATCAATTAACTTTGCTATAATTTTTAAGCTGGTATATTGAGTTCAAAAGATCAAACAAACATAGATATAGATGGGTTCTAGGTTTCAAACCTATACTTTTATCTTTATACACCAAACAACTTTCAATAAAACTCCTATTTTTTTATTTTGTTTTGGTAAAATGTGGTTTAAAGGAACGCAGTACTTTTTTTACACCCTGTATAGTACAAACAAACAAAACAACATCGCGTCAGCTGTTCCATAAGTACTCGTACGCTCCATAGCGTACAGCTCTCATATTCAATATTGCAGAGGGTCCGGAGTCCGGTATCGACTTTTCCTACCGAGTACCGACCTCTGCTGTATTCAAGAACATCGCTACGGGAGCGGGTCACTGTATGATAAAAAAAAACCGCAATACTCTACAAAAATACACTTAATAATTTATTGAACTCCTCCTAGTCATTCACTAGAAGTAACTGTAAAGGGTTTAAATGGATGAACTGCCACCTCCTAGTCATTCACTAGAAGTAACTAGTCCTAGCACAGACTCCGGTCTTTTTGGACTGTTACTGTCATTTACATTATATAAATGTTGCTTATAGTGATCGTGATCAGTTTTGAACATAATTCTGAACTTTCATAACTTTGTATGATGTAATAAGAACGATATTTTATTAAATAAATAAAAATAAATAAATTAAATATTAAGGCTATGAACATAGCCACCGACGGTGCCGTCTTATATTTTTTTTTATTCTGACTACGAAGGAAATGGTAACCAATAAGCAGTTGAAAACAAACTCTATTCCAAAATGACGAATTTACCTTACGTATCAAAATTACAGTGACCAAAATCGTTTATGTTTTCAATGATCTGACAAGACAAAATGACTTATCCGATTTACCTACCCTAGATTTAAGAAAGAAGCCACGCTACGGGACACCAGCAAGCTATTATTTAGATTTTGGTTTAGCTTCTCGGCCGCTCATTGGGAAAGTAATCACCATCTGATTACCTCTTATCAGTTAAAGATTTTTAATTGTGCTTACTCATAATTTTTTAATAGCTACCAAGGTGTCTATAGAGACGAACATGTAGAGTAGATATTAGGTAAGGTAATGGTTGCATAACATTCGCTACTTAAGAGGCTACCCTGAGCCAAGTGGCGCCCTCATCAGTCAAAAAAATCATAATCCACTGAAAACACAATCAATCGAAAATCCGGTACGGCGAATTGAAGTTAAAGCAAAGAAGATAATTTAGAACATCATAAACTTATGATTCAGTGTTTACAGCAGTTACAGATAGCAAAAGTGCTAAAAGTGGCCGTTTTTCGCAAATTTTCTTTCTGTTACTACCAGAAACTATGAATTTCAAGTTTATGATGTTCTAAATTATCTTCTTTGCTTTAACTTCAATTCGCCGTACCGGATTTTCGATTGATTGTGTTTTCAGTGGATTATGATTTTTTGACTGATGAGGGCGCCACTTGGCTCAGGGTAGCCTCTTAAGTAGAAAGAATTTCGTTAGATAAGCACCTATAGTTGCAGATACCGCAAATAGTCAGCCTTGGGTAAAATCGAAGCTTTACGGCGTTAAGGTTTATTTCTAGCTTAGAGCAGATTTATTACTACGCTATTACTAGAGATACGATTTGTAAAACGGGGGAAACCGGCTTGGCCATCTATTATGAAAGAAAGCGAAAGTCATAGGATATTGAATGAATATTTGACAGCTACAACATGCTAAACAAGGTAAAATTTCTTGTATCTTACGACTGCTGCATAGCCATACCTTGTGTGTGTGTGTTGTTTACCTACATGCACTTTACCTTATTGTGCGTAAGCTCGGCATTGTAAGCCTGTATAGTTACGCACACAATGCCGCGGCGGGTCTCTACGCATAACCACAAATATAGCCTAGCGGCAGTTGTGAGATAAAACAACTTGTATCATTATCATTGACCCTAATAATATTAATATTTATCAAATGAGTTTTCAAGTAAGAATGTTTTAAAGATAATTCTTATCTACCATTTAAAGGAAAACACGAATTCCATTAAGTGAAATTTTGTTATATCACAAACTGAATCTTTGTCATGTTTCAGAGTCGAATAATGAACCCAAGTGTTTTATTTCTGTATTTTTTGTATTATTTCTACTTTGTTTGCTAGCAGCAATAGAAGAGAAGAAAAATTCTTTAAATCAACTAGTTGTACTTAGAATAAGTCTTCCTTCTGTCTGAATGCAACAAAACCTCGTTTATTATCAGAAAAAATAAAATAAACAAATACCTACTTACATGTCCCTATAAATATTTATGATTTTATAATTTTCATTACATAGACGTTTTATGACTTTAGTCCAAGCAGTTCTGATTAAAAGAAATAAACTTATTACTAGTTTATCTTACTCCTAACCACTTCGCCTGATGATAAAAGTAGCCCAAATAAATCAAATCTTGCCCTAAGATAACAGTTTCTTAGAACTAAGGCTATCTCCTTCGTTCTCCATAGAGATGACATGAAAAGAAAGAGATAGGCAAAAGCTCCTCGGTGGACAAAGTGGAAAGATAAACTAGTTATATCCAGTTATATCCATAGTTGGCGTACGTATTTAATTAAAACTTTGCCAGAGCACCCATTTACTGCGACCCTATGGACAAACGGCAAAGAGTTAACTGGCTGAAATAACCTGGATAATAATAATTAGTATTATACGGTGGAAAATATTAATACATTTTACACCATAATTATATACACAGATATATATTATTAACCTTAATACCTAAAATGGTAGAAGGTTTTCTAAAAGGTCACATTTAACGGCAAAATGAGCTTAGCCCATAAACTGGTTAACACTATTCTTACCCTTTAAAACAATAAACTAGCCGCAGTGATAGTTTAAAACACTGTCAGGGTTTTACGACGCGTTATAAACCTCAATCTTTTATAACCTTAAAATTGAAACCTGTTATACCCCAGAACTAGAAAACTGCAGCCATGGGGTGTTGTTCAAAGAGTAGCTAGTTAGAATATTACATTATGTTAATGGTTATATAGATTTTTCCACGAAATCCTTTTAAATAAACATATTTCCTCGATGGATCTATAAATTTATCTTGATCGTTCATGTATATTTTCTTTAGTAGAAAAGTTGTTATTTTTAGATTACATTCGTATTCGCATTTAAAAATTTAAAATAACACAAATTTTCTTTTGTAGCAAAAGGTTTTTCCAGCAACATTTCATCGAGTTATGGCCAGTCCTTTATAGAAACTTACTCTCGGAAAATTATAATTTTATTGCCTTTCATTCAGGCCAACCGTATAGTCGTAGGTATAGAACTGAAAAAACATAGCCGGGCTAACATAAACCGTGGGTAAAACTGTCTCAGTTAGCCGTTTCACTGCACAAAGTTGTTCCTCCACACAAAGGCCTGTGGTTTTCCTAAAACAACTTAAATTCGTTTCTACCTTTAACCATTGTGCTCATGTGCATAGAAAACCAACGTTCTAACTAAGTCTGAAACTGCACTATGTATTTTTGAAGTGAAACTTCTTTAGGCGCGTTGACAGTAAAATTTCAAGGTCGCATCACGGAAATACGTCACGCACTAAGTCACGCAGGCTGAATCGGAAGTCGAAACGAAATGTCAAAAATCTCAAAGAAGTTTCACTTCTAACACGTATGCTCGGCACACACGCTCTTTTTTTTATTGCGTATAAATGTAAAATCTTATATTTTAACTTTTCTACAGATTTTGTTCATCCAATCTATTAGTCGAATTTTAAAACTTCGACCTTTCTAATGAACACGCAGCGCAGTTCTAAATTCAAAAGCAGCGAAACGCATATATTCCGCACAGTCACCGTTCTAAAATTCAATGAGCCTGGCCACAGCAAACAACGAACGAGTAAATTATGAAAACAATTCAAAATTGGAATGAAATATTCAAACACGTTCGAAAATGGCAGCAGCGCGCTTTGAATCGGTTTACACGGCGCACTCGTTTGGAAACGCTCTCGAATATAAGCCGATTGCGGACTACAGAGGAAGGCTTCGATTGGGTCAGCATTGAGCCGTTTAAGCTATTATTATGCTTAATTCATGGATATAAAATGACATTGATTATACAATGCTGCCGATTCTGTTACAGACACAACTTAACTTATTTAAGTTTGGTTCTGTTACTTTCTAAAATTTTAAATAAAATAGAGACATTACCACAACATCAGATAATATTTCTGTCAAAGTGACGCCTAAAATAACGCCTAAAATAAGACGACACCTTCTAGCATGCCATCTTATTTAAGGCAAGTAACGTCATTTTGACAGGATTTTAATCAGATGTTGCTGTTTCTATTTTATTCAAATTTTAGAAAGTGACAGAACCAAACTTAAATAAGTTAAGGTGTAATAGTTTGAAGTTAAGGTGTTTCTGCAACAGAATCGGTACCAAATGTAATGAGATTAAAGCTTTCAATGTAAAATGAGTTCAATGTTGCATATATAATTAAGACCCTATAAAAAAATACTGATTTTGTATGGCAAAAAATTATATTATAACTTATGTATGAACAAGGTATAGGTTTTCATGTAGAGCTGTGGTAGAAAATACCTAGTCTAGGTAAAAAAATTAATAGTACCTATTCAGGAACTACCTTTGTAGTCGACTCATCACAATGTTGCAAATCCTGTTAGCTGTAACAATCTCTATACATTAGTTCCTTGCAACTGTTATAAATTCTGATCTTATTTTATAAACCGCTGTCTGTTCAGTACTGGCAGCTATTTTACTGGCACCTAAGATTCACGTTCTCATCTTCATGAAGCCTCAATCATTGTTTCCGCACGTCAACCCGCGTTTTGCTCGTTCTAAAGTCCAAAGCACTATATTTGGTGCCAGCCAGTACTCGCTCACTTACTTCGCTAGAATATAAATCACGCCGCTGCTTCGGCTGGGCTGTATGAAGAATGATGACTGAGCATGTAACTTTACATATACCATACTCTGTGCTTGGAATTCTGAATTTGAAAGTTCAGTAGATAATTTTTATTTTTATAACGCCTGTTTGGATCCAAGTAGTTATTGAATCTGTATAAGACACCTGGATATTTGAAAACTCATTTCATTACATACGAGGAGGCAAATCTTATCAAAATTGATTTGCACTTCATAAAATCAATAGAATTCTGTGAAACTTTACTTCTTGGGACGAAAAGTCATAAAATTCACGATTTTCTATGTCAGAATTTTTATGACGTCACATAAAACAAACCTTACTTTGTACCTATTCTATTTGTGTTTTAAATAAGGTAACATGAGGGCAGCTACTATTTTCTACAAAAATAATGTTCTAATGTAAATCTCAAATCCCAATCGTCCTTTTTTCTCGTAGCGTAATCTGTAAGTACATTTTTTTTTTCTTGCCGTAACTCCTCTTGTTTCTATAGTTACAAAAGATATATATTATAAGTACTTATTCAACGTGTACCTTAATATTATTATTTAAATATCTGCGTTTAACTACTCGCCTCGGAATCGGAAGGCTATTCGATTTTCCTCTCGAGTTAAAAATTGTCAGTAAACAGTTATAAATCAAAGAGCGTGCTCGTCGGAGCGAAATAAGTTATCTTCAGGGAGCAAGAGCTACATTTGCTCGACTGTAGTATACGGGTTTTACATTCTTTTATCATTACGAAATACAAGGTTCGAAAGATGTATTTGGAAAAGGAAGTGTTCTTATTTTAACATACTACGCCAGGTTTTAGTAAAGAATTCATTTGCATTAAAATAGGTATTACTTTTAGAACTTTAGACATTCTAGATTTTTTTAGAACTTAACATTTTCTTCGACTATGTCCAGTCCATATGTATATGAGATCGAAGAACGATCAACAATCACACCATAGTTTGTGTAGCGACCATTGTCAAAGAGGAATAGGACTGTCTGCTACATACCAATGTACATACAAAATTCTTATATCAAGGTAACAGAAATGCATTTGTATCCACAGGAGATGATGTAAGGCACCAATTTGTATGCTGCATGTTACCGCTGTGTCTGGCCCGCCCCTTTCAACTAAGCCACCGCTTTTAAATTGACTGGCACTTTAAAATTTACATTTTGTGCCACAGAATCGTGTTTGTCTTTTTTCTACACAACCTTACTTTTCCAACTGCCATTTCAAAATGGTCCCGATAGAAAAAGTGCCTTACCAATATTTCTTACCTGTTCATCATACATCATCATTATCATCTTCCTAGCCTTATCCTAGATTAGGTCAGAGTTTTTCAACCAACGGCTTTACGAGCCTTCCGAAGCACGGAAATAGTGCTAAATAAACGTACATATAAAATTCGAAAACCAAAACATTGGTCCCGCTCAGAAGGCAGCGTGGCCCTATCTACTGCACCATCGGGCTGTCTATTTCTTAGCTGTTCATACAAGCTTGAAATATTGTGTAGAAAAAAGACAAACACGATTCTGTGGCACAAAATGTAAATTTTAAAGTGCCAGTCAATTTAAAAGCGGTGGCTTAGTTGAAAGGGGCGGGCCAGACACAGCGGTAACATGCAGCATACAAATTGGTGCCTTACATCATCTCCTGTGGATACAAATGCATTTCTGTTACCTTGATATAAGAATTTTGTATGTACATTGGTATGTAGCAGACAGTCCTATTCCTCTTTGACAATGGTCGCTACACAAACTATGGTGTGATTGTTGATCGTTCTTCGATCTCATATACATATGGACTGGACATAGTCGAAGAAAATGTTAAGTTCTAAAAAATCTAGAATGTCTAAAGTTCTAAAAGTAATACCTATTTTAATGCAAATGAATTCTTTACTAAAACCTGGCGTAGTATGTTAAAATAAGAACACTTCCTTTTCCAAATACATCTTTCGAACCTTGTATTTCGTAATGATAAAAGAATGTAAAACCCGTATACTACAGTCGAGCAAATGTAGCTCTTGCTCCCTGAAGATAACTTATTTCGCTCCGACGAGCACGCTCTTTGATTTATAACTGTTTACTGACAATTTTTAACTCGAGAGGAAAATCGAATAGCCTTCCGATTCCGAGGCGAGTAGTTAAACGCAGATATTTAAATAATAATATTAAGGTACACGTTGAATAAGTACTTATAATATATATCTTTTGTAACTATAGAAACAAGAGGAGTTACGGCAAGAAAAAAAAAATGTACTTACAGATTACGCTACGAGAAAAAAGGACGATTGGGATTTGAGATTTACATTAGAACATTATTTTTGTAGAAAATAGTAGCTGCCCTCATGTTACCTTATTTAAAACACAAATAGAATAGGTACAAAGTAAGGTTTGTTTTATGTGACGTCATAATAAAATTCTGACATAGAAAATCGTGAATTTTATGACTTTTCGTCCCAAGAAGTAAAGTTTCACAGAATTCTATTGATTTTATGAAGTGCAAATCAATTTTGATAAGATTTGCCTCCTCGTATGTAATGAAATGAGTTTTCAAATATCCAGTGTCTTATACAGATTCAATAACTACTTGGATCCAAACAGGCGTTATAAAAATAAAAATTATCTACTGAACTTTCAAATTCAGAATTCCAAGCACAGAGTATGGTATATGTAAAGTTACATGCTCAGTCATCATTCTTCATACAGCCCAGCCGAAGCAGCGGCGTGATTTATATTCTAGCGAAGTAAGTGAGCGAGTACTGGCTGGCACCAAATATAGTGCTTTGGACTTTAGAACGAGCAAAACGCGGGTTGACGTGCGGAAACAATGATTGAGGCTTCATGAAGATGAGAACGTGAATCTTAGGTGCCAGTAAAATAGCTGCCAGTACTGAACAGACAGCGGTTTATAAAATAAGATCAGAATTTATAACAGTTGCAAGGAACTAATGTATAGAGATTGTTACAGCTAACAGGATTTGCAACATTGTGATGAGTCGACTACAAAGGTAGTTCCTGAATAGGTACTATTAATTTTTTTACCTAGACTAGGTATTTTCTACCACAGCTCTACATGAAAACCTATACCTTGTTCATACATAAGTTATAATATAATTTTTTGCCATACAAAATCAGTATTTTTTATAGGGTCTTAATTATATATGCAACATTGAACTCATTTTACATTGAAAGCTTTAATCTCATTACATTTGGTACCGATTCTGTTGCAGAAACACCTTAACTTCAAACTATTACACCTTAACTTATTTAAGTTTGGTTCTGTCACTTTCTAAAATTTGAATAAAATAGAAACAGCAACATCTGATTAAAATCCTGTCAAAATGACGTTACTTGCCTTAAATAAGATGGCATGCTAGAAGGTGTCGTCTTATTTTAGGCGTTATTTTAGGCGTCACTTTGACAGAAATATTATCTGATGTTGTGGTAATGTCTCTATTTTATTTAAAATTTTAGAAAGTAACAGAACCAAACTTAAATAAGTTAAGTTGTGTCTGTAACAGAATCGGCAGCATTGTATAATCAATGTCATTTTATATCCATGAATTAAGCATAATAATAGCTTAAACGGCTCAATGCTGACCCAATCGAAGCCTTCCTCTGTAGTCCGCAATCGGCTTATATTCGAGAGCGTTTCCAAACGAGTGCGCCGTGTAAACCGATTCAAAGCGCGCTGCTGCCATTTTCGAACGTGTTTGAATATTTCATTCCAATTTTGAATTGTTTTCATAATTTACTCGTTCGTTGTTTGCTGTGGCCAGGCTCATTGAATTTTAGAACGGTGACTGTGCGGAATATATGCGTTTCGCTGCTTTTGAATTTAGAACTGCGCTGCGTGTTCATTAGAAAGGTCGAAGTTTTAAAATTCGACTAATAGATTGGATGAACAAAATCTGTAGAAAAGTTAAAATATAAGATTTTACATTTATACGCAATAAAAAAAAGAGCGTGTGTGCCGAGCATACGTGTTAGAAGTGAAACTTCTTTGAGATTTTTGACATTTCGTTTCGACTTCCGATTCAGCCTGCGTGACTTAGTGCGTGACGTATTTCCGTGATGCGACCTTGAAATTTTACTGTCAACGCGCCTAAAGAAGTTTCACTTCAAAAATACATAGTGCAGTTTCAGACTTAGTTAGAACGTTGGTTTTCTATGCACATGAGCACAATGGTTAAAGGTAGAAACGAATTTAAGTTGTTTTAGGAAAACCACAGGCCTTTGTGTGGAGGAACAACTTTGTGCAGTGAAACGGCTAACTGAGACAGTTTTACCCACGGTTTATGTTAGCCCGGCTATGTTTTTTCAGTTCTATACCTACGACTATACGGTTGGCCTGAATGAAAGGCAATAAAATTATAATTTTCCGAGAGTAAGTTTCTATAAAGGACTGGCCATAACTCGATGAAATGTTGCTGGAAAAACCTTTTGCTACAAAAGAAAATTTGTGTTATTTTAAATTTTTAAATGCGAATACGAATGTAATCTAAAAATAACAACTTTTCTACTAAAGAAAATATACATGAACGATCAAGATAAATTTATAGATCCATCGAGGAAATATGTTTATTTAAAAGGATTTCGTGGAAAAATCTATATAACCATTAACATAATGTAATATTCTAACTAGCTACTCTTTGAACAACACCCCATGGCTGCAGTTTTCTAGTTCTGGGGTATAACAGGTTTCAATTTTAAGGTTATAAAAGATTGAGGTTTATAACGCGTCGTAAAACCCTGACAGTGTTTTAAACTATCACTGCGGCTAGTTTATTGTTTTAAAGGGTAAGAATAGTGTTAACCAGTTTATGGGCTAAGCTCATTTTGCCGTTAAATGTGACCTTTTAGAAAACCTTCTACCATTTTAGGTATTAAGGTTAATAATATATATCTGTGTATATAATTATGGTGTAAAATGTATTAATATTTTCCACCGTATAATACTAATTATTATTATCCAGGTTATTTCAGCCAGTTAACTCTTTGCCGTTTGTCCATAGGGTCGCAGTAAATGGGTGCTCTGGCAAAGTTTTAATTAAATACGTACGCCAACTATGGATATAACTGGATATAACTAGTTTATCTTTCCACTTTGTCCACCGAGGAGCTTTTGCCTATCTCTTTCTTTTCATGTCATCTCTATGGAGAACGAAGGAGATAGCCTTAGTTCTAAGAAACTGTTATCTTAGGGCAAGATTTGATTTATTTGGGCTACTTTTATCATCAGGCGAAGTGGTTAGGAGTAAGATAAACTAGTAATAAGTTTATTTCTTTTAATCAGAACTGCTTGGACTAAAGTCATAAAACGTCTATGTAATGAAAATTATAAAATCATAAATATTTATAGGGACATGTAAGTAGGTATTTGTTTATTTTATTTTTTCTGATAATAAACGAGGTTTTGTTGCATTCAGACAGAAGGAAGACTTATTCTAAGTACAACTAGTTGATTTAAAGAATTTTTCTTCTCTTCTATTGCTGCTAGCAAACAAAGTAGAAATAATACAAAAAATACAGAAATAAAACACTTGGGTTCATTATTCGACTCTGAAACATGACAAAGATTCAGTTTGTGATATAACAAAATTTCACTTAATGGAATTCGTGTTTTCCTTTAAATGGTAGATAAGAATTATCTTTAAAACATTCTTACTTGAAAACTCATTTGATAAATATTAATATTATTAGGGTCAATGATAATGATACAAGTTGTTTTATCTCACAACTGCCGCTAGGCTATATTTGTGGTTATGCGTAGAGACCCGCCGCGGCATTGTGTGCGTAACTATACAGGCTTACAATGCCGAGCTTACGCACAATAAGGTAAAGTGCATGTAGGTAAACAACACACACACACAAGGTATGGCTATGCAGCAGTCGTAAGATACAAGAAATTTTACCTTGTTTAGCATGTTGTAGCTGTCAAATATTCATTCAATATCCTATGACTTTCGCTTTCTTTCATAATAGATGGCCAAGCCGGTTTCCCCCGTTTTACAAATCGTATCTCTAGTAATAGCGTAGTAATAAATCTGCTCTAAGCTAGAAATAAACCTTAACGCCGTAAAGCTTCGATTTTACCCAAGGCTGACTATTTGCGGTATCTGCAACTATAGGTGCTTATCTAACGAAATTCTTTCTACTTAAGAGGCTACCCTGAGCCAAGTGGCGCCCTCATCAGTCAAAAAAATCATAATCCACTGAAAACACAATCAATCGAAAATCCGGTACGGCGAATTGAAGTTAAAGCAAAGAAGATAATTTAGAACATCATAAACTTGAAATTCATAGTTTCTGGTAGTAACAGAAAGAAAATTTGCGAAAAACGGCCACTTTTAGCACTTTTGCTATCTGTAACTGCTGTAAACACTGAATCATAAGTTTATGATGTTCTAAATTATCTTCTTTGCTTTAACTTCAATTCGCCGTACCGGATTTTCGATTGATTGTGTTTTCAGTGGATTATGATTTTTTTGACTGATGAGGGCGCCACTTGGCTCAGGGTAGCCTCTTAAGTAGCGAATGTTATGCAACCATTACCTTACCTAATATCTACTCTACATGTTCGTCTCTATAGACACCTTGGTAGCTATTAAAAAATTATGAGTAAGCACAATTAAAAATCTTTAACTGATAAGAGGTAATCAGATGGTGATTACTTTCCCAATGAGCGGCCGAGAAGCTAAACCAAAATCTAAATAATAGCTTGCTGGTGTCCCGTAGCGTGGCTTCTTTCTTAAATCTAGGGTAGGTAAATCGGATAAGTCATTTTGTCTTGTCAGATCATTGAAAACATAAACGATTTTGGTCACTGTAATTTTGATACGTAAGGTAAATTCGTCATTTTGGAATAGAGTTTGTTTTCAACTGCTTATTGGTTACCATTTCCTTCGTAGTCAGAATAAAAAAAAATATAAGACGGCACCGTCGGTGGCTATGTTCATAGCCTTAATATTTAATTTATTTATTTTTATTTATTTAATAAAATATCGTTCTTATTACATCATACAAAGTTATGAAAGTTCAGAATTATGTTCAAAACTGATCACGATCACTATAAGCAACATTTATATAATGTAAATGACAGTAACAGTCCAAAAAGACCGGAGTCTGTGCTAGGACTAGTTACTTCTAGTGAATGACTAGGAGGTGGCAGTTCATCCATTTAAACCCTTTACAGTTACTTCTAGTGAATGACTAGGAGGAGTTCAATAAATTATTAAGTGTATTTTTGTAGAGTATTGCGGTTTTTTTTATCATACAGTGACCCGCTCCGATAGCGTGTACAGCGTCGTCGATATGGTCGAATATTGCAGA
>JARACY010001679.1:0-53759 GCA_029255725.1 Scrobipalpa atriplicella | reverse complement strand
CTGCGGTTGAAATTTTTGATTTGTTGTTGTTACTCATGTTTTAGAAATATGATCACATGGATTAACTATTAAATGAAGGTTACTGTACTTTTATCAAATAGTTAAATGTCCCTGGGATTTCGATCTGGAGGTTATAGGTTTGATTCCCATTGGGCATGATCAAGTTAATATCATTATTATATTATGAGATTTTCCCAGTTTAGTTAGGACATGCTAGTGGTATCAACTGTTTCGATAAAGGTGGAACAATATAATTTTAAATTCAAAATTGAGACGAACAACACTGCTCCAGAAAAGGGTCCGAAACGTAGGGCATTTCAAAATAAATAAAATACAGCAAACTTACTTCAATAAATTATTCAGTACTTTAGTAATTGCATGCTTTTATGTTGCTGACATAATTTATTGGCAACGATCGTAGCTTAAGTTCTAACTTATATTACTGTCTGGGCATCGGAGAGATAAATTGCTGATTCAGTTAATCTGTTTTCGACTAACTTGAAACTAAATAAGTGGGCAAGTTACGGCCTATTCGAAAACTTAGTTGTTATGATCTTAGTTATGATATGTTAGTAATTCGCAATGACTTAAGTACATTTTGAACGTTTCTAATAAATAGACTAAATAATTATGTTCTATTTCAAGTTGGACTGCACGCAGCAGAGCAGCGCAGCAGGTTTACACGATAAATTGAAATTGAAACTGTCACAGCGATCATCTTATGTTGTTCGTGTATGCTGCAGTCTGCTGCTGCGTGCAGTCCAACTCGAAATAACACCTTAATAATTTAAATAAATCTTCAAGAACTAAGCACCTAAGAAAACACCTATAGAACCCCGCTACTCGCTATAGAAAAACGCGTTTACTTTACCGTTCTATTCTTATTTCAAATCCATTCAAACTTTTTAAACACAAGAAAAAGTTCGCGCGCTTCATTTCTTTTTTTACAATTTCCCTATTCAGCCAGCCCATTTGACACGGTGCTCGATAAAAGGTAAAATAAAAAAGAAAACAATCGATGGTATAGAATCGATACGTTCGTTTAATATATCGTTCACAGTGATGCACACGAGCCGATAAAATCTTTAGCGAGACCGGTTCTATAGGTTTAATGGTCTTTACATGTCCGGTAGTAATGTCCGGTAAGTTGTTGAGATAAGAAAGCGCATAAAAGGAGCGAGCTCATCTTTGGGGTCATATTGAATCTGCTAAGGCAATTTTATGTCCAAATAATTTTATTGTTATTTGTGCCGCCACGTTAGCTGGGCAAACTGTAACTTTGTAACGTACTATAATATTTCTAGTTAGCTATGCATAATCCATGTAATTATTATTATTTTCAAAGGTATTTATCCCTCTAGGGATAAAGGCGTGATTTGTGTATTTATAATAATTTGTACCCGAAAATTAAGAGAAGCAATATAATTTTGTTTAATTGGCTACAATAATGGATGTAATACCAGGTGTAAAAGATAATGCGAACTGATACTTAGGGGTTGCTCAGTCGACAATGAACTACTTTTATCAGGACATTCTTTCTGAAAAAAAATACATTGGATTTCCCATACTAATGGTCTGTTCGAGGTGATAATTTTTATGAGAGTCAAAAATTTTCATTTCCTGGAAGACTTTCCCGGTGAATTTTGTTCAGTTTCGTTAACACTGAGCAACCTCTATCAGTTGGCGTTAAGTTGAAACTGACCCAAGTCTAAAACTTACTCCAATATCAACTTTTTGTACATTCTCTCGAACGCAGATAAGCACGATAGTCGAAATGATTTAACCGACAACGACATTAATGAAGGTTGAGACGTTGAACTTAAGCAAAAGTAATGAACTCGAGATCCCTATGTAGATATCACTCATATCCAGGGCCGTATTTAACATATTGGGGGCCCTATGCTAGGCCCTACAAGTATGACATGTATGTAATTAAGCACAATTTTCCGGAAAATAAAAATAAGATTACAAAAAAATTGTGTCTCGTTTTCATCCTACTGACTGGTACGATAATCTGAAAAGTAAATTTATAATGTACAGTTTTAAAAAGACGAAGCCAGAATTTAAAGAGATCTACGACATTAATGAAGGTTGAGACGTTGAACTTAAGCAAAAGTAATGAACTCGAGATCCCTATGTAGATATCACTCATATCCAGGGCCGTATTTAACATATTGGGGGCCCTATGCTAGGCCCTACAAGTATGACATGTATGTAATTAAGCACAATTTTCCGGAAAATAAAAATAAGATTACAAAAAAATTGTGTCTCGTTTTCATCCTACTGACTGGTACGATAATCTGAAAAGTAAATTTATAATGTACAGTTTTAAAAAGACGAAGCCAGAATTTAAAGAGATCTTGGAGAGGCAAGAGTATAACCAAATGTAAGGTATGCAAACACGTAATACGATCATGTTTGGCAAACACCGTTGCAGTTGCCTTACGTCGCAGAATGTTCCTTTGGCAAAATGTCACTTTAGAATTTTTTTGTTGGTGGTAGGCATGCCGGGAACCTGGACACTTGCACTGAGTGCCAGGGGGGGGGGCATGGTTCGCGGGGCCCAGGCACTTGCCCTGAGTCCGTCCCGCTCATTCCCGTTCGCGGTAATAAGGTGCAGAATTTATTGATATAGTGCGTAATGAGAGAGATGATTAGAAAGGCATGACTGTAACCAACATGAAATGCCTTGTTAATTCTAGAGGCAACTTAGTGTTGTAAACTCATCGTTAAGTAATAGTACTTTCTCTATCTTCTATACTAGTCTTGGAATAAGGTTGCGATCTTCTTATGCAATGGGTTTTCGAGTCGACCCGGTGAACCCTGGTGTCAGAGTTTTCAACAATGTATTAGTAACAGAAGCCCGAAGGTGTAGCTATAGGGCTGCTGCTTCCTGTGCAGGGGGTCGTGGTTCGAATCCCACCACGTACCAATGAGGCTCACGCAATAGGAATACAAGCGTGGTTGTCTATTATTTTCTGTATAAGATAAGACTAGGTACCTACTCTATTATATATTCTGTGCTATTGATTAAAATGTGCTAATGAATTGAAAGACATGCACAAACGTTACTAAGTAGTTACGACCATCGACGCATAAACATTTCTCCAGATTTCATCCTAAGTCCACGAGTAAATTTATCACAAACAAGAGTCAAGTCTAGTCATAGATTCTACATAATATTCTGTGGTCAAGTCCCTTCAATGCTGCCAATGTTCCATTACAAATTTGCAAGCAACAAGCTCAGCCTTCACTTTCTGCCATCACAACAACTTGTCGATGAAAGCAAGTTATAATTACTTTGTATAATAAAACGGCAGAACAGTGTAACTGACTGGTTTCTTAATAGTCTGCTAAAATAGCCTGCGAATAAAAAGTGAAAACTTGGTTTATTTTAAAGATCAAGCAAGCTATTGAGTATGCCTCTAGGCCTATTATAAATTAAAAGTTACTGGCTTTCTGCCCTCAGTTTCACCCGTATTCATTGAGTTTTCCCGTGGAACTGAAGGTTTTCCCGCGGGAAGGTTTTCCCCTATATCCTATTCCAGGACCTGACCTTCCAGTGGTTGAAGCGTGTTTGACACCCAAACATTCAAATATCTAAACATTCAAACATCCAAACTTTCGCAGTTGTTATACTTAATATAAGTATTAGTAGGATAGTGGGACTTAATTTTTGAAGTTAAAGGATAAAGAGGAGATTGTAAAAATAGTTTTTGGGTTGAGTTAGCGAGTTGAAAGAAATTATTATTCATTCACTACCACTAGTAATGTTACAATAAAGCTTTAAAGTGGTATAATATTTGAATGAATAGCGTTCAATGCATTATTTCCACTTCATTATTTTAATCGTCCATTGCCAATTACTTAATTGAAAACTGTACACCGATTGAATCACTTAACAGAAATTACTAACGGTCTAGCTAGACAATTCATTTAAATATTTTTTTACTAAAATATCTACTTACAAAAACAGTGAGCTGAACCGTGAAGCAGTCGAAGTTTTTAATTAGCCGAAAACCGGGGAAAGTGATAAAATAAAAATAAAATAAAATAAAATAAGACTTTCCTTGTGCAAAAAAGTCGTTTTACGACGAAAGTATTTTTTCGCAAACCGTCTTCGGGGAAAAGTGTTTTAGTCGTAATGACGTTGCGTAACTGTCGAAGCGTCGCCTTTGGAATTAGCAAAGAAACAATTACATTGACGCGGATTGAATATCTAATTTCTTCCATGCTGGACTGGGAGCGATAGTAAAACAAAGAATGTGCCAGCTGTAAATACCAGATAAGGGATTCGAGGGTTTCAGTATTTTGTAATTTAGGCGATGGGCTGACAACCCGTCACTAGCAATATACATAATCATCTGTAATAACCCTCAAAACTTGTCAGAAGTGGCGGAACGATCATTGTTTAGGTAATTTTTGCTCTGCCTACCCCGTTAGGGATACAGGCGTGATTTTATTTGTGTATGGAATAAATGTTCTGTGCCAGGTCCCCTACTTTTTAAAATCCTCAATGGCTTTTTCTATAGAAAATCTATTTCCCGCCGCCTACTCCTGCCTGTTCCAGTATGCCATGCGCTTAGACTTGGCGAAAATGATTTTTAGTTTTATAGCCAAGCAAAGATTCCAAATATAAACTACTTACCGCTAAAATTGGTATCTTTAAATTGTATCGAACGAAATTCCCACTTCGAGTATTATAAAAAAAAAAAAATATGAACAGAAATATTATGTTACTGTCAAGAGAAATTTTATTACAAGTTGTCATCGAATCGAAAAGCCATAAAATCATAGCATAATTATAATTTAATATTCCAGTTTATATACTGGTTTATTTACTATTCTGTTAATCAAAAATTCAATTGCATATTAATTTTACACTTGTATCTTGTCACATATTTTAATCATAAATAATATCATTAATATTATGATTTCCAATTTCGCATGTTTAACTGTTGTCGTTAATTATTTAAATCAATCAACAGATTCGTTTAATTGCGGTTGTTAGCCTTAATTATGTGTAATACTTATATTATTTATTGTTATCGTTAAAAGCAGTATATTTTCATGTTAATGGAGCCCGATGGTGTAGTGGATAGGGCCGCTGTCTCTTGAACGGGAGGTCGTGGTTCGAATAATCCAACCACGTACCAAACTGTTTTTCAGTTTTCGAATTTCATATGTACGTTTATTCGGCGCTTTTACCGTGCTTTGGTGCTGTATAAAAACCAGAACCCTCGTTCAATAACCTAGATTAGGTAGCCGACCCCGTGAGATACGGGATAAGGCTAGGGAGATGATGATGTTAAAATAAGTTTTTTTTTTCTATGTATGAAGGCGTTTTGGGTTGCTAAACAAAGCCTTAAATATAGCTATATTAGCAGGGGATATGTTTAAGTATACGAAGGATCATAAAAACAAATTAAGTAGCTAAAATGCAAACTTTACTACGAAAAGGTTTTTAAGGCTCGTATTTATAAAGCGATCTCAAGTTTGAAAGCAATATTAAGTTTGGATTTGACAGATCGTTATGTACTGAAATGACATTTCTGATACGAACTCAAACTCGCTGTCACTCTTGAGAGCCGATTATAAATACGGGCCTGTGCCAAAGCATCAAAAAGCTTTACAGTTTACACGTGTGTCGCTTTCCTACTAATAAAAGTTGAATAAAACTTTTATATTCCATACGAATGCTCTGAATCCTTTGGCATGCAACGATACAATGTGTTCAGAATCGTCTTTCCCACAATCATATCGATTTTACGGCTGTATTTTATCGACTCATGACGATACGATTTTATTCGAGTTACTTGACCGCATAAAACATAAGACACGGCAATTAATATTTAGACACAAACATGTGAATCAAAGCGTTGAAATTAAATAGCTCCTTGTAGGCTAATAAATTTCGTAAAATTAGAAAAGAATTCAAAACTTTTGCAATAAATATGCAAATATTAATAATAACTTTGAAATTCTTTATGAAGAATGTCTGAGCCTATAATATCTGGGTGAGATTATTTAAATTGATCAATTAATTTTTGTCTTTCGCAGTCGAGATATAGGGCCTTGGGGAGGATCTTTTAAAGGACTTTCTTTGATAGCCATTCAACATTTCTTTGAAAGTAAGCAATTATCTACAAATGCAATTAAAATAGGTACTTATTTGTGTGTTACACTTCTTAAAAATGTATTTTTATGAAAAGACTGGAAATTTTCCATTTCCAATCGGTCCACAAAAGCTTCATTCATTTTGTTCGTTCATTCGCTCAATTTTCTTTGTTCGTTCCATTATCTTTTAAATTTTTTAATCGCCTATTTTCTATTGCTTCAATGCAAAATTATGAAGGTAAAAGTACTGGTACTTATGAATGTGCAAAACGTAATACCTAGTTGCTTTTATAGGACATTTGCTTTCAGCCCGCGGTTTCACGCGCGTTAAAAGTTATGTGTGCCAAGTTTCATCCTGATCCGTCCAGTGGTTAACGCGTGATTGAGTAACAGCATCCGATGCTAAGAAGTAGTGTGAGGGAATTCCAGTGTTTTTGGGCGTTCTGTATGAGCTCACTCACTGACGATTTTCCATACATACATACACATACATAAAATCCCGCCTTTATCCCTAATAAGGTAGGCAGAGCGAAAACGACCGAAACGTCATTCCGCCACGTCTGACAAGTTATAAGGGTTATTTCAGATGGTCATGTGTATAGCTATAGTGACAGGTTGTCAGCCCATCGCCTAAATTGCAATACATTAAAGCCCTCGAATCCCTTAGCTGGTTTTTATAAATATTTTTTAAGTATTTTACTTATTCTTGTACCTCTAAGTAGTCATTGTTCAAATACTAGCAGCGACAGAGGCACTTTCTACATTATTTATCTTATTGTGGTAGTTCGTGCCAGTGTTTGTTTTTGTCACCCGAACCGCCGGTCGGTCCCGTACACGTAGAACTACCTACAGCCGAAGCCAGATGTTCTCTGTTTATATTTGAACACGTTATAAGGTCGTTTTCACTTTCATCCGTGTTGCGGCATAGGGTACTGTCGGCGACATAAACTGTTATTATTTTGGTGATTAAACTTACTACTTACTAAAATTAGCATTTAAGTAGCATTTAAGTGGGTTGGATGTGAAAATATCATGCTTAGTGCATCATTTTCCGTAAAAATCTCTACCCTAATCCATCCGTCAAATTGTAACCGATCTATTGCAAATATTTCTGGAAAATAAGTTCAATAAACCTAGTTTCGTTGTCATAGCTTATTTTTCTAAATATTGCAATCGATTGTGATATAGCGAGGGATTGGGGTAGATCGTTTGTTTGGAAAGTGATACACTTACTTTCCTCTTTAATCTGTGTGAATCTGTGTCACAGATTTATGTTAAAAAGCTGTAATGGATTCCTATAGGTACCTTAATTTCATAAACAAAATTTATGTACTTGATAAAGTTCCGCACATGTCTTTATGAATGTAACTTAATTTCTGTTTATTATTTTAAGGTAAGACAACTCCTTAATTTTCACATCAATCGGTAAGACTTTTGCCCGCCACTGTACTCTCGGAGCCTCAAAAACGGGCCACCTGATCCGGCATTATATTTAATATTTGATTTTGCCCTACAATGGTCGCTTAGCAGCCATAATAATGGTCAAAAAGAAAGTCGTTTGCTACCGTGGTACTAACCTAACACAACACGATGGGAAGATTGGAAATCATCGTCTTTTTTGACTTTTTTGGCGATAGTTTGCTGTGACTAAGTTCAGTATTTTTTTCTGTTTTTGTAATAATAGGTGAAGGTGACCGTTCTTTCGACACGCTAACAATAAAGTTTTTGCTTTTTAATATTTCGTAAGTAGGTAGGTACATACATACATTACATGTGTTTTATAGTTTCTGATAAATTTACATTCATTTTTAAATTCCCTTAGTAAAGTCAGCCCTCGGTAGAAAACTTCCTAGCTAAGTTGGCAGCATTGTTTCCCAGCTGATTGAAACTTGGCACACTGACGAACTTGCGGCTTTACTAGGAAACTAGGAACGGTTGCTAACTGCCTCCGTGGTCTAGTGGTCTAAGCCATGGGTTCCTGATCCTGTGGTCGTGGGTTAAAGTCCCATGCGGGGACACTAAGTTGATATTTGTCAAATTAATACTATTCCCAGTTTGGTTAGAACAATGCAGGATGAATCACCTGATTGTCTATGTACGAAAAAATATTCCGTATTTCGGAGGCCACGTTAAGCCGTCGGTCCCGGTGTTTTAGATACTGGTCGTTATTTACACAAAAAACATGTCAAAGGCTTACACATAAACAGGTGGGATTTGAAACACTCATCCTTGGCATTATTCTAGTTGCTCAACTATCGTAATCGAAAAGACAACTACCGAAATCTTCAACAATGCTGCGTACATAACAACGTTCAGTATCTTTGTGCAGTAGAAGGAAAGTAATTACTTTAGTCTTTTGTTCAAACAAAATGGACTTCTTTCGAAAATGTGTGGACTTTCGAAGAATAGCTACTTATTGCGATTGCGACCAAATGTTTGGACGGTAATATTTTCCGCTATAAAATTGAGCACTGATGTAAATTTATTATTGTTGTTTTATTCATTTAAAGTTAAAGATATGGGTCCTGCCCACCTAATCCATGAAAATGAATAGCCGTCCTCAAAAAATTTAGTTCGAATTACTTAATAAATTACATAGGAAAAAAAAAATGAGTTCTCACACGGTGTTAGCACAACCAACCACGTTCAATCAAAATCTGGGGTTGACATAACATGAACGTTCAATAACACTATTTTGTTCAAACGACCAAAATTCAATTTAACACAACTTTTTTATAATCCTTTTATCCAATTTGCGAGGGAATAGATTTTCAGACAGACAAAGTGGTTTCAGCCATTTGTTTTAAAAGCGTTCATTTCGTTACGTCATTTACAGGGGGCTTCGAAACAGCTGTGCTCTGCATATTTATTTTTTAATTTTCAGTTATTAACATAAGGACTAAGTTGATTTTACCTAATGGCGAGTTTTGACGAAAACATTTGATTGTGGATTCAAATTATTCCTGATACAAAAACAATTATATCTTGGTTTCTACCTATTTTGATGTTTAAAACTTAAAAATAGCGACTACGAGGGCCAGCTTTCACAAATATATAAATAACGTACAATGGCTTCAAATAGCTAATAGGATTAAAATTATCGAGGTTAAAATTAAACCAGCACTTAAGGGGTAAACAGAGTAGAGGTGGCGCCACCATACGTAATTAATTAATTGTACTCTCAAATACAAACATTTTCCTAAATAAATGACGGTTTGCCACAACATGAATAGAAGTAATTTTTCATTTTGTAATCCATCTAGTAGTCTCAATTTATACTACTTATAAGAATAAGCTTTGTATGGCAAAAGTGCCAAAAATGGTCGCTTTATGAAATTTTTCAAAGTGGTCACTTTTAGAACTTTTGCAAATTGGTCACAACTAGAACTTGCAAATCAGAGTTTAGATTCACATTTTAGATAATTTTTGATAACATGAGCAATAAAATTAAGAAGTAACTACTTCATGTTGTGACATATCGTAATATATTTATGAAAATGTTTGTATTTGAGATACAATTATTTAATTACGATTGGTGGCGCCACCTTTGCTCTGTTCGCCCCTAAATGGCACAAATACCATCCAAAGTAACACGGTAGTCACAATCGACCATTCTAGCCGCGATGTTATCGATAAAGACCCATTTATCGATGCCGCTACCGCACGATGCACAGATAGCACCCGATTAGAATTACATCGATATCTTTTAATGAATTCCCTATTGTTGTAGGTATATGGGAATGAGGAGCCAAACTAAAAGCTAAATACAGATGGCGCTCTGGGCGACTGTACCTTATTTCGTGTCAATGTCACATGTGTATTGCGATTATATCAGTTTTTTTTAACATAAACGATATTTTTTTCAAAATAATCACTTTCTTTGTAATACGCTGAACACATTCAACTTGCATCACTTGCATTGAAGTTTTTAATACGTAATTTTTTTTCCCACTGTCTCTCACTGTTTTTTTTATTTGTAATCTTTGGAAAACAAATTAATTCCCCTATTTTTGCAATTAAATGCACTGTATTGTGGCATTTACTGATAATATTCTAAAAATATTCAATTTGTTTACAAAAGTTGGTACAATTTGACAGTTCTCAAGGTACAGTCGCCCATGCGACACCTAGCGGGAGAAAAAGGCAGTTTTCCTCCTCATTGGGTTCCTCTACGTGTTTCGCTGTTTGCTATGGTGGTTCTGATGGGGGCTTTATGTTTGATAGTATAGGTAGAATGACTATTTGTATTACGTAGGCTGTGAAAAACTTATTTGTAGGACAAAAAGTGCAACATGACACAACACACAACGTTCTGGTACTTCAGCCATTAGCAAAAGATGATAGAAATTATGTTTCAAACTAACCTAAATTTCGTCCTCACATATAGCATTCCTTCCAACCTACGCACACATACATAGGTTCTCTATGTAGGTAATAAGCTAATAAGCGCGTGAATTGTTGCTCGCGAACGAATGCTCGATGTGAAGACGCACCTTAATGTTTTTCTTGTATATTTTGTTGACTGGTTAACTTGCTTTGTTCAATAAAACTATGCAAACACATGCCGATTTTGAGCCTAAGCTATAATTCTTGCAAACATTAATAGTGACTAAAGATTGAATGAAACAAGAGAAACCTCGTTTGACCTTTAGTGACCTTACCGTCCAAAATTTTTGCATCGAACGTAAAAATTATAAATCTTTACAAGAAAGTTGTCTTCATTGTCGTATCGACCTTGATTAATAAAAACAACGACAAATGTCAAACAAAGGTCACTTTCTAACGAAAATTGGGTGTCTCGGCTGTCACCTTATTATCATTAGTGAAATTAGCAAATTTATTATTTAAATGACCGTGGCTAATTAATGAATGAGTCATTTATTTTAATCTTTAATTAACATATTTTACGCTTTGGGTGTCCTATACTTTTAGTTCTAAATTGGGTATTTTCTGGAATGTTTTAGAATAAAAATACGATTTTAGTAGAAAGCTTATTTTCACCTCGTATTCAGTAAAATAATTAATAAGAAATACTGATAAGACTCCTACCCTAATGAGTTTATATGATTAGATTGAAAAATCACCTACTTTGCTGAATCAAGAATATAATTATTTCACAAAAACTTTTGTCCTTTGTATGAAACAATTTGAATATAACCTCGTCTGGAAAGTTTTAGGTTGCTTTTAAAGTAAAGCTAAACTAGGTAAATGGGATTTTGTCAAATATTTTTTATGGTATTTTTTCTTCCATACTGGGAGTGGTACAAAAACATAGAATGTGCCAGCTGCATCTCCTCCCGGGCATGCTGTAAAAACCACCTAAAGGAGGTGACAACCCGTCACTATAGCAATATACGCAATCATCTGTAATAAAATAACCCTCAAAACTTGTCAAACGTGGCGAAACGACATTTGTTTAGGTCGTTTTTGCTCTGCCTACCCCATTAGGGATAAAGGCGTGATTATTATGTATGTATTTTAACGTTACTGAAATACCGTCTAAGCTTTGGCACGCACACAGTAACTTAATGTTTACTAAAATTATTTTAGGAAAATGACGAATGATTGCCAGCGAAGTGGTAAAATAAATGTTTTAGCCGTTGAAGTGTTTTCGTAAACATTGGATCGAAGTTTATTGCTTGTTTTAGTTTACAAACTCACGTTTTAGCTAAAGGGTCTCCAAAGTTGTCACGTTAAACCAAACCAAAGTGAATGTAAAGGACCTTATACACACATAGTGTTAATGTAAAACTCAACACAAAATTTTCGTTGCAACAAAATAATCCATCCCTTTCTTCCGTTTTTAATGGCTATAAAAAGTTTTAGAAATAAGCTATTTTATTGGCTTCCCCATACAAATTGATTGATCGAGGCGGTCATTTTGTATGAAGAAGTCAAATTCTTTTTTGATTTAGACCTGTTTTTTTTTATTGAGATCAGTTTTGGATTTTTGAGTTACATGGTATGTTTCCAGCTATATCCTAGTGTATAAACTCCCTTACTGAGTCCCAGATACCGTAACTAATGTAATATCTTTGGAATATTAGACTTGCATTAGTTCAAGCTCATCTAGTTTTATGATTACGACTCTATAAATCGCCTAAATAAAGTCGCATTCAAAATGGAAGGTATAAATTTTAGTTTAAGTTAGGAAGCATAATTTCAAATCTGCATTTTATGTTGTACTAGCTTTCCGCCCGCGGTTTCACTAACGTCAAATGTCTTTTCCAGTGAAAATAAAGGTTTTCCCGCCGCGAAAATTTCGTCTTGATGTGTAAAAGCGGTAGTAACTTCCAAACTTGTAACTGAATTCTTGGTTAGTAAGAACAACTAAACGTTTCTTTACCTGACCAACTAAAGATTGCTATGCTACAACAATAATTTTCACATTTTGAGTTATAATACCATTAAAAAAATGGGACCAATTAGTAGAGTGATACTTATAAGAACAATTTTATGTATACCTTGGTGAATATCGAATCAGATACTGATCGGGCTGTCAAAGTAGACTAATCCGTATAGATCAAGTTCTAGGTCTATAGACATCAATCTGTCAACGTGAATGGTTCTGGATGCAATATAACTTTGAAGCATATAACTGGTAGAGTACATTTGATTTCATACCCACTGTAGACCTAGATTTTAACAAACAGGTCTAGTTTATGTAATAAATATTTCGATCTGAGGTATCCAAAATATAAAATCAGCTAAACATAAGCATACAATATTGTGTATTATATAAAAATATCTAAATAGGTAAAGAAATATGTTTAATAATGATAAAAATTTGAGTAATCAAAGTAATATTCCAATTCCTAGCCAAATGATTCATTTTAATTATGGCCTCTGTATACATAATAGAAGTAAGTATTAGAATAGTATTGCGAGGATTAATAGAATAGCATCTCACGATATAATATTCACACAAAATATTCATCCTTATTATATTCCTATTAATAAAATGAAAGTAGAAACTAGTATATTAATTTTCCTTTACTTCCCAATGATACTTGATACCGGCTCATTTGTACATGCTAAGACTGTTATTGGTAGCAATATTATTTGCATACTTGCAACTGGAGAAAAGAGAGAAGGTGTGCTTGCTATGGTCTCTGAGACTTAAATTATCAGAACATTACTTGTAATTATAAAGGCATCAAATTCTACTTAATAATTTGTACCACATTATAATCCTAGGTAATATTTTGAAAGTGTGTACGTTTGATACTCAATCTGGATTAAACTCTGCACACATATAGGTTAAATCCTGGAATAGGACATAGAACACTTCCCATCTTCATTTCCAAGGGAAAACTCATATAAAGCTGGTGAAACCGCAGGTGGAAAGCTAGTTACCAATCAAATACTTGAAGGCTGTAACAAAGGTTCCATGAAACTGCAGAACTTGTAACAAAAACGAAGCAAAATGTAAAAAATTACTTTGACCATAAAAATTGTTTTTTACTATATCCTAGACTTTACTAAAAACCTTAAATCTCGTGCTACTTATAAGAACAAACGACATTCACAAAATCTACATTCTGTATTACCCCATATTGTCACACCATATCGCGGCGATATAATTTCAAATTTCAGCGAGTTGGTTACAAATATGTGCTTTATTACCCAAAAGGCAAACAGTGCTGTTTATTATGGCCTCTGATTGCTCATTATGCTCAAAGCCTGCCGCAATATAATTAGGATTCCACAATGACAAACAAAGCCAACATGACATTTGTCAGTAAACAGATGGACGTGAGCAGAATCCGTCTGTCTGTCATAATGCCATCAGATTAATATCAGTGGCAATGCTTTGGGATTATATTGTTTGGTAATATGGGATGTGATGTGACACAATAAAGAATAGGTCATATTTTTCGGTGTTCAAATAAAATGAAGACAAGATCTTTTGCGTGGTTTCTTTGAAGAATCTTATGGGAGGGCCTAATAACGCTATACAATGTTGAAACTTTGTTGACCATAATCAGCGATACTCACACAGATTTTTTGCAGCCAGATATTTTGGGGTTTAACTTCGTCATTTTGTTTGGAGATCTTCCAAGAAACCCTTAGCCTAAAATTATGGTCGTCAAAATAGATATTAATATTCAAAAATATCGACCGTAAACCTAACCCTCTCCCGTTCCACGGTCTCATAATTCATCATTTCCCTTGGAAGCTAAGTTAATTCCGCAGAGGCATTCCAATCATCAATTATTAACTGTGAATTTACCTGAAAGGTTAATTCGGACCCCAGGCGCCGATTTACGAGGGGAATTTAGCAAAGTACACCTGATTATCGCAAGCTTAATGGCTGTTGTAAAATTTATTCATTCTTTGAAACGTAAATCAGTGAGATAATGACCAATTTGTTTACTCCAGTTTGTGTATCAGGAGCTTCATTATCTTTATCTTGGTTTTATTGGGGAAAAACTTGATTTATTATAGGAAAAAATTATCTGGGGATACTTCTTCTTAAATGCTTTCTAGTCTAGTTTTGTAAGTTATTAAACTGATAGCCACATAAACCAATAAGGTATTTTGTTGAATTTCTATGAGTCCTTATTTTCATTAATGTCAGATTAAACATAGATACAAAAATATCTACAAATCCGTTTACTTACAGAGCTCAGTCTGTCCAGTCAACACAATTTAAACTCAGCCTTCAAGGTTTCTGCTCGGTCGATTAGTCGATAATGCTTCATAATAGCACTCGTGCGCAGGCACTATCAGCCGGTGCAGACAACCCTGTCAGTGGCAGTAAGTAAGCAAATGGGACGAGAGCTGGCCGCGCTGCATTCACTGGAGGAGAGCTACTGGCTGGAGACACACCGACAACTAAATGGCCAAGCCGGATCCAGAAAAGTGTTTTAAGCAGAAAAATCTTTCTGGCCACTGAATTTCTAGTTTCGCCAGTTTCGCCACGCAATGCTGTATGTATTATGATAGCTGATACAATCGAGCGAATTCCAAGATCGGACGTTCTATGAAATTTATGTTAATTAGTGGCTGTCTCACCTGATTCAGGCGCAAGTCGTTACTTGGTTTAGCTGTCTGAGTCTGTCCTAGTATTAGTTGGAGCATATGATTCACAATTCTTCAAATCTGTATGTTTCGTAGCAGCTAGCTACTACATCTTTTGTGCCACATATTCTGCAGCATCTGTTTTATCTGACATGTACTGCGCATCAGATAAGCCACCATGAAATATTCACCAGCTAGGCAGTTAGTCCTTGTTCTTGGTTCACTATCCTGCAAGTTTGCTGCACCTGTCTCATCTGCCATGTAGCGCATAAGATATGCCACTGTGAGTGATATATTCACGAGTTAGCCTTGTTGACTGGCTTAGTCTTTGATGTTGCATCTGGTCTGTCATCACGTTATCAGCATATCTTATAGCAGCTGCTTCGTCCATATCCTGAGCATAAGATTACATACTTCGACTGATATGTATACTAGCTGGTTTCGATGTTTAATAGGGTTCACCATTCTTCAAGGCTGTATGTTTTGTGCCAGCTGCCTCATCTGACATGTACCGCGCATCAGATAAGCTACCGAGCCGAGCTATGCAGTTGTGACGATCACTATCGCGACACCCCATGATTCCTGGCTTGCTAACTGAATACTTAGTAGAGAATTTCTCTCATCGCCTTGTAATTATGGAATAACTCTACAAATTTTACTGTAATGGTTGATAACTTTAATGGTAATTCGTTCGTAAGTGCTGTTTATATCTGAAGCAAATAAAAATTTTAATGAGTTGGAAAACAGATTCCATTTACATAGTAGCGTGGATTAATATAAGTGTTGTAGTTATGTAGCAGAGCTATTATTTTGTAGCTTTTTGGTTGTGTCAATAAATGGCTTATAATAGATTTTTTTTGAGGAGGATTATTTTTTATTTGTCAATATTTTGAAAAAATACGTACAACAGTCAAGCTTTCCTCCAATAACTCTCCTACCTTACAAATTTTATCTCCAGCCCGTCAGTCCGTATTTCCGAGGCTAGTCTTCAATATAACAAAAACGCGTGGGAGTTGAATAGGCTGTATCTCTTTGAAGAATTGTTCGAATGTGTAGTGGTGACAGTCGCCAGATAAGGAGAAGTATTGAACCGGATAAGTGATGTACTCGGAATACTTCGATCATTTGTTTGAAGCCACTATTCTTCGACGAGACGCAGCAAGTTTAAGGTACATTAGGGTTTTGCTATAGGCAATGCGTTAGAGTATAATACTTTTGGAATATCAATGGATCTCATTCTTTTACATTATAGCCTGAGATACCCAATAGTGAAGCTAGCTAAATAGCTGAGCCCTATTTTTTTTTCCAAAATTGATGGGTATTATTATACGGTTGGTTTTGATACTATCTACTCAGTTTCCGAGTACGTACAGATAGATAATGAAGAATAAATAAGTAATTTAAACACTAACATTGTGTAATATGAATATAAAGAAAGAGATTCAATAGATAGAGAGACTAAACAGGTACTTACATAGAAAGAACATTTTATAAATCTGCAAAAGCTTTCAATATAAAGACCTCGTCACAGAGCGGAAATTAACTTCAATGCAAGTGGGAGTCAAAGAGATTGAATCAAATTTAATACCAGTTAAAATGTTTCTTTTTTATATCTGTTCGTTAGCATCCCTGCTAGATTTATTCCAACTAGCTTAATTAAACTTCTGTAGGCATTTATCAAATTTGGCATTTAGTGAAAACATCTATTAAGTATATTAGCTGCTTTCTTTTCCGGTAATTTTTTTTTGCAAAATCTCTCTGTACTCATCGGATATTACCCGTAACATGACGTATTGCATGTATGAAGTGTTAATGTATTTATATAACTCCTTTACTGCAGCCAGCTCAAGCTTTCATTAACTGGCAGTAACACTTTAACTGCCTTCATATAACAATTAAAAGCATTCATTCGTTTTCATTTCAATTTAGACTGATGGAAGAATAATAAACCAGAGCCATTTTACGCTTCGTGAATGGTGTGTAATGTTTATTTATTACCCAGAAGAGGTAGCGATATCATCTCTTCGAATATGAAATTGTATGGAATGTGCTTTTCATTTGACGGAAAATCATTATGCTCTCATTTCAAACGTGTCAAGAGTTTTACAGCTTCTAGATTTTTCTGTGTAAAATATAATACCTATCAAGAAATCTTCCAGGAACAACGGTTAAACTATTCTTCCTTGACATAAATTATAAATAAATTCTTCTATTGTATTTATTTTCTTTTCTCCAAACGATTGTAGGAAGTTTTGTCTTACTAACCTAATTCTAAGTATTATCTCCTTACAAACATTGTTAACCCACTTAGAAAATCTTAAGCAGTTCAACATAATGTATGCTAATCAGTGTAATGTTTTGCATATTATAATCTGAGTATAATTCCTCAATGGATCTTACGCGTAAAGTGTACAATCGACTCCTAAAGTGCATTGAGAAAATGATTTATAATGTTTTCTTTATTCTTATAAATTACAAACATAGTGTACCTATATGTTCAGAAGAAGGATCAAGTTTATGAGCTGACAACACACAATTATTGCAGTATGCATTATGCAGTCCTATTTCAATCAAATGCTTCTCAAAATTTTTAGCCCTAACGAAAAAAAAAGTGGTATGCAGAGGTCTGAAAATAGACTCTACGTACGTTACTTTCGTGTCGATTCAAAACTTAATTTCAATATCAAATTAGAAATTTTAAATGACAGCTGCCTTTATAACTATTGAATTGAAGTAAGACGCTTAAAATTACGCATAATTAGTAGAGCATGGTTGTTATTATGGTGTCGTCCACAAAATGCACAAGGTTAGGTATCTAATTTCATTTTAAAAAGTAAACTCATACACCTACATGCACTTGTGAAGTTGACTGTACACTGTATAGTGATCCGGTGACCTTAATCACGGGCATTAGAATTGAAGCAGACAGATTGGCGCTTGATTCTTGTTATGATGCGGACAAATTGATTACTTGATTGTATTGTTGTACTTTTTCTATTAACTACGGTTTGTATTTACTCATTTTCTTTGCCGTTATCTTGTTTCGGTACTTCTCCTCTTACTTAGAAGGCTCCACGTTAAATTTTTGATATGCAGTTATTGTATTTGCACGATAAAGAATTGAAGAGCATTTGAAGTTGACAATGGATGAAATATTACGTCAGTAAACTAAATTATCAATATTTGATAACATATTTTAAAAATACCAAGTAGGTAGGTAGTAAGAAATTTAAAAGGGTTTTATATTTCAAGGATGATGAAAAGTTAAATTGCTGAAATGTCACTCAAAAATTGAGAGACAAAGCGCAAACCGATTTTATTAATCTGATGTTATGCATCTTATCCTAAGAATATTATAAAAGCGAAAGTTTGGATGTTTGGTACTGAATAATGCTTCAACCACTTGACGAATCGGGATGCAACTTGGCACACATGCATTCACAGGCTACTTTTTACCGCGAGAAAAGCTTCATTTCCACGGTAAAACAGCTAGTTTATAATATTTTACCAGAATAAGCCTTTTAGATAAACTAAAGCGATGGTATTTCCAGCAAGAAGCAGCTTGTGATTAAATTGTAATCGTGCGCATTTGTTTCTCCTAGCTACGAGTATGAGGCTATGATCCTATCTCAGCTATCTGGGTGCCTATTTGCACAATGCGTTTCTCTAGCTATTTCAAAGTGATTATGTGCATTTTTTGTTGCAATGTTGTAGTAGACGTTCTTGGATTTTATTGGACTTATTCACTTTTGGATTTCAATAAGATAAACACAAATTAATCCCAGTGAACTCTGCAAAATCAGCCGAAATAACATATTGATTAATAAGTTGCATCAGGCCGGTCTTCAGCTATTCTCATCCAATTTCTGTCCGCTTTCTTACGAACATCATCACCCCACTCCACCTAGTTTCAGGACGTTTGCATAAAAAAACACTACGAAATATTCGAAATAAATGAATTTTACTATAATTATCAAGTATCACAAATTAGAATTTTATTGATGGTGGTTCATTTTAATCCAAATTGGAATTACTTTTCGAAATCGTTTTAAAGTGATTAATATCTTGATTGTTAGATTCTGCAAATTTGATTCACTAACTACCTAGTTTCGCACATTGTGTTCTCTAAAAGTCGCTTTCAAAAACTAAACGATTTTGTCTTTCGCATGACTCGTTACCAGAGAAAGTCTGGTATGTCACGAGTTTTTTAATCTGTGATTTATCAGCAAAATTGTTTCCAAATATCGTTAGATCGCCGAACAAAGGCATAGATAGTGTTGGAATGGAAGTGAAAATAGATAAATTTTCATTCAATCGTGGGACGCCTGTCAATTCTATTGCTTGACTATTTTGAATGGCTATGGTGATAATTCCAGTATTGGATTTCTGCTGCAGTTTTGCGCTTGGCAGTTAGATTTTCGCGTTCAATATGATAGCTTCGAATATCCGGATTGGAAATTGAAGTTTCAGATTTATGTTTTCATTCAGAGCCATATTTTTGGAAAAGTGTTGAACGGATTTCGTTCTGTGATTTATGATGTTTTGGATACAACTTCTCCTGAATAATGTTAAACGGACGTCAAATAAACAGATGTACCTACAAACGTTTGACGTCAGTTTGAAATTATAACTATTTTATCAAATTGAATAGGTATGTACTTGACTGTAAAAGTTACTTATTATGTCAATTATTCTGACGATTATATAAATAACGGAGCAAAGCGTTTATTGTAATTTTACTTGGCTTTTATTAGTGCAATGGTAATGAATGATTATGACAACCATATTGTAATTCACAGTGTGAAGAAAATAATTACCATAAAAATAAATAAATAGAGATGTTATCAAAAAGTCAAAACAAAGCATCCAATTAACACAGGGCAGCGGCCAGAAAGAAAAACAAAAGAAGGGAGCGATGCTGCTGTCAGTAAAAAATTGCATCATTAAATTTTCGGCACCTCCCATCGACGATAGCTCGAGTTTTGTTAGTGAAAGTGAAATATGTCCACAAGCAAATTAATAAAAAAGAACCTGGACTTCAAAAGTTTTTAATATATCGTCTCACTCTCACAATTTTAAGACGAACCGAAAGACACCTCTCAAATTAAAATCCATACCATCAGATATTTTGCGATTTGTTTTTAGATTGCGGAAATCTTGAGAGATTTAGATAGGCGGAGTTTTTGATGTCTGTATTTGGCGCGTCAATCTCATTTGAAAGCTACTGGGAAAGCTGAAAGACTATAAAGGTTCGGGCATTCTTCTATCTTCCCTCATCTTATCTTTTGGCTTTACAATTTCATCTTGAGATAGATAGGTACTTTTCTCAACCGTACAGAGTAATTTCAATCATAGATTTACCCACGCTGTAAGAATGCGAGTTATTTATTTATTTTATCATTATAATTACATCTTTATGTTTATGCAATTAAAACGCTTTGCATGTAATTCCACTATTTCATCTCGGGCAATAAAAAGCTTATACGGGCAGTTAAGTTCCTCGATTGAACTAGTCAGCCGGCAGCACTTTTAATATCAAAGGAGCTAGTTTACTTTAGTACTCAAACGGAGCTAATGAAGTTATAAAGGAAAAATCGAATACTCATTTACAGCCATTATTTAAATTTCGAACACACACTGGCCATTTAAAAGAAAAAGAAAACTTGTAATCTGCAGAGTTGCCGTAACGTGTGGAAGAAATACTTATAAATTTCGCTCGGCGTTTCGCTCGGGCGAACCAATCGTGGCCACTACCATGAAATCACGTCAACTTCTCGCATGGAATAGAGATATTTTTAGCCTCTTAACAATCTCTTGGTGTCCGAAGTATTCATGTAAAAGAAATAAGTGTGTTAGTCCGATCGGCTCATTTGCGTGTTATGCTAATAGAATAATTTGCATGTCTTTAATCATTGCTTGTAGCTGTAATTAATTTTGTCTCTGATGTTTAAAATTACGTGAGCTATAAACAAAGTGTTATTATTTTTTGCATGTAGGACTGTAGGTAAGTGGTACAGTAGGTAGAGATTGTACATATTGATAACATAAGTACCAAAATTATGAGTCAAAATTATAAGTGGCAGTCCATAAGATTAAGTTCGCCTAAATACGTGGCAAAATTGCTGTAGCATTTTAGATGTACCTACGCACGTTCGAAAAGATGGATATTACGTGATTTTTATAATCTGTACGGGAGAAAATTAAATTAAACATCATCTCCCTGATCTTTTCCCGTATTTCACGAGGTCGGTTACCTAAACTAGGGGATTGAACGAAGGTACTGATTTGTACACAGAGCGACTACCATCTGATCTCCACAACCCAGAAGGGAAACCAGACCCAATTCTAGATTAGGCTTTTGCTAGGTTAGTGGCCAACCCAGCTGTCAGAGTTTTCAAGCCGCTACTGCTTAGAAATAGCCTCTGACATAGCTTTACGATTAATATCTACGAAATTAAACGGAACCAACAGCTTAATGTGCCTTCCGAAGCACATTAAATTAAACCAATCTTGTAATTAAAATTATTTTACTACTTTCGAGGCTAAATGAATTTACAGTCTCTAAAATGAATTATTGAAGCCTCTTCAAATTTCGTTCCACTGAACTTATTTAAAGCCAGCCGGAAGGAGAGCCACTCAGTTTCACGGCATTTGAATTTTACATAAAACATCGAGCTTGGGCGCATCTAAAATATATGCGACTTCAGTAACAGACAGTTTGAACTGATGCCAGAGCAGATCATCTATCTACCCTACAAGTAGGTAATATTTATTATGTATAAGCTCTCCGCCTCGCGGTTTCACCCGAGGCAAACAGTTTTCCCGTAGGAAAGACTTATTTTCCCGCAGTAAAAAGTAACCTCCAGGTTCCCATCTATCACTATGCCAAACTTTTTAGGCCTGAAAGAGAAACAAACTGTTATGTAAGAGTTACCTAATTTAGCATTTGGAATATTAGTATGGATCTAATAGTTTTAGTGAGATTTGTGACTACATTCCTGCATCAAGATTTATAAAACACAATTTTACGTTTTAAACGGATGTCAAACATGTTTGACGTAATATTACTTACGAAGTGAAGTTAAAGGACTCCATAGATACTTATTTTAAATGCATGATCTAATTTTTAAGTCAAATAATGAACTCAACCAGAAGTTTAACACTTACTTATAGTTACTACAATTTAAAATAAAAAAGTAAGTTCTCGTTTATAAAGTTTTCAAAACGCGTGACGAATCGAATGTCTACATAAGAGTTACCTAACAATTACTCATAAATCCGTTTGGAACACTTACCCACATACTTAGTAAACAGTGGAGTTCTGAGTAGGACATTCTGCCTGCCAATAATTTAAGTATATTTTTAAAATGACTCATTTATTGCTCATGGTAAGGAGTTTCGTTAAACATTGCGATTTACGACAGAAAGTTTGGCTGTTTCAGATTTTTGGCTTTATCATAAAGTAAGTTAAGCGTTTCTTGGAAGCCTTCACAATGGCTCATAAAAATTCGGGCGCTTCGGAAAGTGGGACACCCTATATAAAATGGTTTATGGGTTAAAAATGCAGACTCGAAGGGTGATGTTTTTGATGAGGCAGAGTCTGTAGGCTGTTAAAATGATTTAACAGATATTATTTTATTTTTTACATATTCTGCGTATTACTGGTACATTTCGTATCTGACGAGTTTTTGCTTTTTTTGGCTGTGCTTTTTCTTCTCAAATATTAGACATAATAATGGTACATCGCTGGCAGCCCCAAGTTGATTGAGATCTTGAATTTTCCATGTCCATTCAGTTCGAAGTCTGATTTCCCAGGTCTCTTCTCTTGATTAAATCCTTACTTGTACTTGCATTCAGCCATTCAACTCTAAATTTATGATTCCTTGGATGGCCGTTCGTATCAGATGAAGTCTACCATTATCTTTCAATGGAATTTGACAATCGAGACTTTTTACACCTAGTAAGTTGCTTATTTTTGCTTCTTGCCAGAATATTCAAATTTCGAAACAACAAATCATTACTTCGTCACAAACATGTGTTTTGCTATTTCAAAATTCGAAGTTGTAAAGTGTAAGCAATTTATGAGCCTCAAAACATGTTGGTAGCAAAATCATTAAAATTTGGTATACTCAGGTACCTATCTCTTATGATTTTGAAATGTGAGCTATGAGGTAACTATATTGACATTAAATTCTCACTAAATTTTGAATAAAATAAGTCCTTCTATAATGTCTTTCCGTTCTCTTGTAGTTATTATATTTATTCGTGGAATTGCAATACAGGAAGATGTGGTCCATCTGAATAGGTTAAAAACACTTAATTCCGCATTTCAAACATTAGGGTCGGACCCTGAGGGTCCATTCTAATTTAAAAGAACTTGGATTCCCACAATTCCAGTAAAATGCTTCCTGTCCATAAAATAATATAAACTCACCGCGAACTAATGGAATATTTTATTACATATGTGCAGTTACGGCGTTTTAGTTCATTTTATGGTTAAACTAGCATTCTGCCCGCGGTTTCACCCGCAAAATGAGTTTTCCCGTGGGAATGAGATATTTTCCAGAAGTAAAAACTAGCCTTTATCCGTTTCCATGTACCAAATCACCATACCAAATTACACGTTTTTTGAGGTTTGCGACGACGGCCAAATAAAAAAAATAACTTTACTAATGCAGCAAAACCCTACAACATCAGTGTCAAATGTGTCAATCGATTACTTACAATATTGAAAATTGTCCACTTTTCCCAATCTCTAAGCAAATTAAGCGCTTTCCAACATAAATGGGTCTAGCTAGACTATAAATCTTCATGTGTATTTAGCGAACTAGTTTGCGCAGTGCATCGTAATGACTAGCAACTATCGTCGCTAAGGTTCCGTATAGACGGTCTGTAAGATTATTTTTAACTGCATGGTAATCGTGTTCATTTCATTCACTTCTCCATAATATTTAGTTATAACCAGTTGAAAGTAACTAGTTTAATTACCATTTGTAAAATCCACTCGCTAAGAAGAAGACCATTTGTATGAGAGTTTATGTTTTTGCATTTACATTAGGTATTGATAATCAAAATTAAACTGCTCTGAGTGCAATATAAAGTTTGATGTTGCCGTACTATTCGCGAGATGTGTCCTCATCAGGAGATAAATATTATAGCGTCTAACCCTACCTGTAGTTAATCTATGCATGCGCATGTTTCTCGCGAACGAATGCTCGCGGTGAAGACGCACCATTATTTTAAAAGTGTACATCTTCACTCTTTATTATCGGTATAACTAGGTACACTTCTGTCAGTAGTTATTTTACAGGTACTCAGAAAATGCATTCAGTAGAAATTACTAACAATACAACAAAATACATCTCCACCTCTTTTCTTGCTATTCATGCGGTCGAAATGCAGTCTGTCAGCAAAGACCCTAAGTTAGATTATAATCTATCGAAAGTCTAGTTAAAGGGCGATTGGACGACAAGATCGACCGATGTAAACACGACACTTTTGATAGGAAACTTTGTACGTACAGAGGGTCATTGTTAAACTGGTCGATACAAATTTCTTTATCGAAGTTTTCGCAATGATACGGTAATGTTGGTTGATAAGTTATCTAATGACTTCATTACCTTGGAAAACTTTCTCTATACGTATTTATTTACAAATTTTATGACTTTCAGTAAGCAGATAAAGATAAATTAGTGAGCGACTCAACAAGAAAGCTTAATAAAATATTTCAGTTTGTTTGAATAACTATTTAGGTAATTGCAATTGTGCGATGGGCTGGCTATATATCATAATCCTATCTGATACTTGCCTCAAACATTTTGAACAGCGTGTGACAGCGTTATTCTATCTGAATGCTGAAGATAGAATGCTGTTAATTTTGAACAGCATTCTACCCCATTCTACTCTGAAGCACGGGATCCTTCAAATTTTCATCAATTCAGTCGATTTAGCGGCTAAATTTTAGCCTGTAAATTTTTTTTCTATCACAGAAAATTACAGGCCTGTAAACTGGCAGAGTGATAATGTTAACCATAGACATAGATGTTAACTTTTATATCACGTCAGGAAGTGGTCAAAACAGGAAATGGACCTAATTAGGAAGAAGTCTTTTCGGGAACTGGTCAAAACAGGCAATGGTCTTAACAAACAGTGGTCAAAATAACCTTTGGTCCCCTGCAACGTCAGATAAGGTCACCAGTGCGTAGCGATCGAACCCTCGACCTACGGCTGTAGAGCCCATGGCTCAGACCACTAGACCACAGAGCCAGCTAATAATACAGCTGGAATCAATTAAACCCATAATCGACTCAAATACTTTATGATCTCTCGATGGGGCTAAGAGAAAATTAATTACTGAAGGCAAAACGGTGGAGAGCGCTCAACAAATTAATTAAAAAGCCATTAAATAGCAATCAAACAGTCAGTTTTATGATACCTGCACCTGTACGATATGTTTATGATGACTGGTTGTCGCAGAGTCTAGACCTGTATAAAGTTATAGAGTGGTCTGTGTTTTAGACGCGATTTTAGTTTATGTCGAGTTCAGATTCCCTTAATTAGCTCCTGACTGTGCCACCAAGATCATAATGAAAGTGGTGAAAAAAGGAACATAGGCGGTCTACATTACTGTCAACTCAGAATATAAATAACTACTACGTGATACTTAGGTTACGCGCCTGCCCGTGGCCCCCGCCCAAGTTCGATGTGGATCAGATAAAGAAGTCTATTGACTTTTTCAAGTCATTATTTTAGTGTTTCTAAAGTGTACCTTAAAATATTCGAGAATAGGTTTCATGTTTTTGTCACTTGATACAAGAGTAAACAAGACGTGGTTTTGGTGGTCTCAACTCAATAAAACTTGATATTTCTGTTCTTTCCTTACTTATTTGGGCACATGGTTTTTTTAATTATCTACTCCTTCAAGTTTTTATAAACAGTTCTCTCTCATTATGTCTCTGTCTGCAACATATCTTCATTATCATTCTTCTCGACAAAACTAGTAATATTGTTCTTCTACCGACACAATAGTATTGTAATACACTTTTCTGTCAAAGTTCAGAACGAACGTATGTTTGCGTCTCAGTGAGTTGTGTATTCACATTTCCCTTGGACTGTCTTCAAGTGCGAAATGGCTGGAGTTTGTCAAAGTCTCTTTAACTGGTTTAGTTTGAGAATTGTATTTTGTTACGCTGTCACCTGCGCTGCGGTTGGTGAGTAGCAGACCAACTTCTTTGGAAAGTTTAACGTGGTATAAAAAAACAATTGAGGAGAATTATAGGTTGCAAAGTAAGTATGTTCTGAATTTCTGAAGTATAATTCTATACTATTTCAGACTTTTACTACTTTTTGTCTAGGTCAGAGGTGATTAAGGCAGAGTCAAAGATCAGCGAACTCTACAAGTTTTGCTGTTTGATTGCTTAGATGTTTGTTACTCAACCATGCTTCAGCCACTGAATAGATCGGGATAAAACTTGGCACAGAATCTAGTTAAGCATAACGCAAACCTGACGATTTCGCCCATTTTGCATATAAGTACTTAGGTACCTACTCTTATTTGTTCTTCCACTTGTAAAACATATTGTACTTATTTTGTGGCACACCCACACCAAAGCTTACGTTTTCTCTTACAAAGCTTAAGCCATCAAACTTGGCTGTAGCATGAAAGATTTCGTCATTAACATTTTTATGGTAGCTTTGTGAGTTCTTGGTGGCGAAAGCTCATGATGAAGATTTATTTTAAACAATTTGAAAGATGTTGATTACATCACAAGCAAAGTGAAAGAAAATGTATGTTTTCATCCAGACAATCTAATGGGGATGAAAGTCCGGTCGTGAAACGTTTTTGGGAAAGCCAGATAATTTCAGAATGTTTAAAAGTAGCGTCACATTTCCTTAGTGTCAAGAAAGTACGCGTCCCATCCCTAGCTGTTATTTATACCAACACAGGAAGGACGGCGACGACTAAGAATTCCTAGAAACCCTGTCACCGGCCGGTTCTCACCAATGCACCTGATCTCTCTTCGGAAAAAAAAACGTAAATAAAAGCAGGTTTCCTTTTGGAGTAAATTAATAGAGTAATCCAATTAGATTCATGATCAACTGGACGTAAAAAGTGATACTATGGCAATCTGATGTCCATACTGATATTATGAATGCGAGAGTGTGTTTGGTCCACTTACCTAGAATATTTCTTTTCTAGTTGGTAAAGCTTACTGCGCGCCACGATGTAATTTTGTCATGCAAAGCTTTTAATACAGAAGGCCGTAATACATTTTTTTTTTACACTTTTAGGTTGGAGTCATTGTCTTCTATCTTCATACCAGATTTCATGTCAATAGGTGCAAAACTTATATCAAGGAGCGGGGCCTACAGACGGACGGATAGACAGAAAATAATGACGAAATGGTAAGGGTTTCTAGTTGACTAGGGAACCCTAAAAAGGAGAGAAAGTACTTACATAACAATGATATTTAATCCACGAATAATAAATAATCAAACGCACCAGTTGTCGCTCGATATCACTTATCTATCAGTAAATGAGTAAGATATTACTCGGTCTATCATACACCTATTACGGACAATCTTGCTACAGCCCGCGGAACAGGCCACAAAGAACCTAGTAACTATTTACCACTTATCACAATTACCTAGTAACAGGTATAGGTACCGGAAGAACTGGGACAGCTCTAAATGAGTTATTCACTATGTTATGTTATGTGTTTCAATTCTACTGGTAGTTGATTATTGTATGTGATATCATATGATAACTGATAAATAAAAAAGTTAATGTCTTATTAAAAAAATGTGACGTTAGAGAATACGCACATTAATTCTTTTTCTTCTTATTGAGTAGGTTTTCAAGTCAAAAAACGACCTAATGAACCCTGGTGTCAGAGTTTTCAAACCACCTAGTAGCACAGCTGTTAGGCCTCTGACATGGTTTGTATAGCGACCATTATTAAAGACAGCGACCGATGGCTTAACATGCCCTTCGAAGCATAGAACCCTTTTTTCTTACAGTCAATCATATGATTCAATCTGCTTTGTCCTAACCAAACCTGGGGTAAATCTCACAGAGTGAAGATACCTACTTTGTGTTCCCTATTAGGAATCGGACCCAGGACTATTACCGGATCGGCAGCCCATAGCTCAAACCACTACTCCACGGAGGCAGTTACAATTATCCGCCAGTAACAGCCAGTGAAAAAACTGGAACGGCGCTAAATAGGTCACCGCGACACACGATAAGGCACATTTCTAATGAGCCTATTTATTGCATGTGCATTACCAGTTGCCTTATTAAGTGAAAACACGTCGGGCATGCGATCGCCGCAGTGGAAAGGAAATCAGTGGGGAATTATCGCTTATCTAGAAAAGAAAAGACTTGTTTTCTGCGGCGCCGGTCCGATTAAATCTTTCTGCTGGATAATGTGGGTTGAGGAAATCGTTTGTGCTGCTAATTTTAGTTGTAGGTATACTTATTCTTGGAGATTTATTATTCTTGCATTTTCTTGAATAACATTCTGTGGAAGTGTGTGCGTGTTGTGTAACGACTTTAATTTTTCTGTGTTTGCTTTCAGGTAAGCCATTTTTTATTGGATTTCATTATACTAACTGTAAGGTGAGATAGATTATCAAATTACACACATAAATTCTTTTCACCAGTTGCATAACCAATTTCACAAAAAAGTAGGTTATACCATCAGATCTGATACCACAGGTTTATTCCCTAGTGTGAATCTGCCCATTTAATTGAACATCTACTCCCAAAGAACAGACGGAATACAAAAAAAATTTGCCTTCCATACTATAATATGGGCTACCATACTATATATACATAATTGGGCTATCAGCTGTTGCATTGTGAAAACTCATAAACCGCGGACGGAAAGCAAGTCGTTCATAAATCCAACGTAATTCTGCTCTATCGTTTCGGAAGGAAGTAGTATCCCAAAGTGGTTGCGGTCTCATAACTCGAAACTTGTGATTAGGTACGAGGATCCGACTGGAAGCCTTTAAAGTCAATGGTCTGTGATTTTGAAACGGCTATGGGCATTTTTCCACTAGACGGCACGTCCACGGCAACGGCACGGTATCATCGACGAAATCGTGGAAAAGATAATGTATGAAAATCGATGAAATTATATGACATGCTTTTCCACTTACCGATACGACAACGGCACGGCATTGGATCTCACCGGTGACCTCGCCAGCCTGCCAAACGCGTGTGTGTGTGCGCTTAGAGTGGAACTAGGTGGACGATATCGTCGTCGATATTACCGTCCTATTGGAACAACAGAGTCACGGTATTGTGGCGATATCGTTATCGTGCCCTTGCCGTACCGTGTTGTGGAAAAAGAGCCAATGGTCTGTGATTCTGAAACGGCTACGGCAGTCAATGGTGCTTAAAGTTATTGGACATTAGAGCTAAATGAACACTGGAGACCGAATGACCGTTTGTGATTGCTAGTGTTCTACACTACTGTTTGAACCTTGACTCTAAATCCTAATATCGTTGGTTAGAATCCTATGAATGACAAGCATAAATGGTTTTTGGACTTTTTGGTTGGGTTATTTATGGCTATGTAGACAAGCGTATCTAATATCGTCCAAATAATGAAATAAATTCACGTTAAAATCGTCCGTTAGAAGTCAATAAATAATCCCTTAGAACGAGTACAGCCAAAGTCAACCTAATACGTATAATATTATAGGTATTTGTCCCCTTTGCTGTGGAATTCGACAGTACGCGGTGTGAATATGCTAAGACCTTTTTTAGAGAGTTAGGTCGGAGGATGAAAATCAATGGTGGTGTTGCTGGCACCGAATCTTACCTGATGCAACACATCTCGCTGGTAATACAGCGAGGTAAGCGTTATGGGCACTTTTCCACCACCTGCGATTTGAGGCGATCTTTACATAATATGTATTGCCTCTTTTTTAATGCCTCTGTGCAACGATGTCTAATTAAATTACTCATTTGTTCATATTCTATGTCAAAGCCAATTCATTATTTGTCTCAAAAGACAAATAGAAATTAACATGTAATATGACGCTGTCCCAAAAACGCCCCGAAACCGGCAACCTCTTATAAGAGTCAACATAATTCTGTTTAACGACTGCAAAATCACTTTATCCTGGCTTTCCATTGCGTCGGTAAGTTCCATTGGGCAATTATGTGTCGTAATACATTGTAATAGCTCCTATTTGTCACTCAATGTCGTGACAAGGGCACGATTGCCTTTCTTACCAATCCGCCAAATTGTCTACGATCCATCACATTGTGAAAGTGAAAACCAATTCACCAACTTACATTTTCAGATGAAAATAACCAAAGCTATATCCATCACCTTCGGTCTAAAGCTCTCCGTAATGTCTATTGTCTCGTTCTAAATGGTTGTTAGACGCAAATGTGCGTTGGTTGGGAGCTGTCAGTCATGTGTCGAGAAAGCGCATGAGGCGAATTTGTTTGTCAAAATATTATGACGAATTTGAAGAAAGCCTTTCAATGTGTAAGGTCGCTTATTGTTACGCGATGACTGAGAGTGAAAGAAGTAAAAGTTATTTGAATGGAAATATGTGAGGTAACATTTAAGTAATTTTCAAGTATTTCAACAATATACAGGGTGGCTCAGAGAGTAATTCACTTTGAAAATTAAATAAGAAAATTAACTTTTTTAAATAAAAATACCTTCCACATGATGTTACGGATGGTCATATTATAATATAAGAGGTCTACTTAGTATGAATACACTTGAATAAAACAACATTGAATCACTTCCAACTATAGTATTTCAGCGTATACTTCCATGCTTTCAACATGTTTCTGATACACTCGTTAGAAATCATCAATAAAATCTCATGACAAATCGAGACATAGCAGAAAATGGCCGCAACTGGTCTCGTAACGAGATTTCTCGATGCCAACTCGCGCACAGAGCAATAAATCTTACATTTTATCGAACAAAGACCATAAATTGATCAATCAGACACTCTCCAGACACTATAATCAAAACATTTTGAGCCTATTACTCTTTTGTATTACCGCTTACGTTATAAAATACTTTGACCGATACCTTATAATTTCAATGGTTGCGTTCATTACATACTTTTTGTAATTGGTACTATTGCTACATAGATCATAATACCGGTACTTGAGTCGTTGAAAAAGCTTACTTTCATTTTTAATTCTACGCATAAAGTCATATATACGAAATAAGCGGAACGGAGCCATTAAAGACAATAGTAGATAATCATATATCGGGTACGTAATTTCTCCACGCATAATGGTACGACGGGACATCTAATTTGAACTAAAACGGTCATTTGAAACGCTTCCGATTTTCCAGTTTGTTTTCCAAAGAATGAAAGTACATTTTCACTTGGCCGATGGTGTGTAATTACTTGGATGATGTAGTAGCGCACGCAAGATGCGTTCCGATTCGAGCAATTGTTGAGACGAAAATGTTGAGAATTTATTCGGTAGCCGTCGACTTTTTGATTTAAAGGCGAAATTTCTGTCGGCAACGTGTTTTTTTTTTTGCCGTTAGCGTGATACCTAATTAGACGTTTCTAGGTTAATTTTAAGAGCAAAAGTGTTAAGCACATGTAATTTATCCAGTCAAATAATTAGAACGAAACGATACGTGCTAAAAGTAGGTAATGGTTAAAATTTACTGCTCTACTTAATACAGCAACTCTTTTTCTTAAATTTTGCGTATATGTGCAGAACTACCTATGTGTGCAGAATGCATCCAGAAAGATGGGCCAGACTGACGACCGAGTGGGTCTCCCTCGATTGTCACTGAATTCGAAGAAAGTCACTGATTTCGTAATCAGCTGATTTTATAACCACTTCTAGAAGAGAAGACGAAAAACCCTTTACCCATTTTCCGGGAATAAACATCATCTTTGTGTTCCAATCGAAACCGCCACCTCTGGATCGAGAGCCTAGACCACTAAACCATGGAGGCAGTATAGAGATATTTGGTTGGATATTTCCCCAAAGTACGTGTATCGTATTCCCACTTGCCGACAGTAAAGCGATCGGTCTGTCAATATGGGCTTTATTGGAGAGAGTCGGTTGATCGCCCTATAGGGTTACCGCCGCCCTGTTTTCTGACTTTCTATTGATCAACCTTTGAGACACGTAGACGATCTGGAAAATACCAGTGATGTATTTCTGGGAAGAAAACTATGTGCGATAAAAAAAAAAAATAACACTCTCGTAATCTACAGAAAGTAAGGCCCGTATTTATAATCAGCTCTCAAGAGTGACAGCGAGTTTGGGTTTGTATCAGAAATGTCATTTCAGTACAAAACGACCTGTCAAATCCAAACTTAATATTGCTCTCAAACTTGAGATCGCTTTATAAATACGAGATAGAGATAGAGAGATAGAGATATATTTATTAATAATTGTAAATTACAAGTCAAAATTATAAGCACATTATACTTAAGTATATCACATTAATAATCATTTAAATTTTATTAGTGTCATTATTGTTCATAAAATAATCTAAATAATCTAAGATAAATATCATTAAAATTTATAAAATCATTATAACTATAGAATGCCTTTTCGACAAGCCAACGCTTAAGCCGTGATTTAAAGCTATTTAAGCTTGGTGCCTGCTTGATTGCATCAGGTAATTTATTAAAAACAGCCGTGCCCATCACATGTGTGGTTTTAGCGGTCTTTTTCAACGTGTGTCTCACTACGTACAACATGTTCGCATGACGTGCGTTCTCTCCAAGTCTGTCACTTCTGCTCTGATACTGGTTCCTATTCTCCCACACGTACAGTGCGATATTATTGACGAGTAGGGAAGGGACCGTCATGATTTTGAATTTTATAAAATAGGGTTGGGCTGACACATCACTCGGGATCCGCGCAATCGCCCTTACAGCTCGCTTTTGCATGCGGAACACACGTTCCCAGTCCGCTGCTCGACCCCACAGGTCTATGCCGTACTGTAAGAGCGACTGCACGACTGCAAAATAACATGTCCGCACAATATTGTCTGATAGACAAGAGTTTATTCTTTTCAGGGCAAATATCGTGCTACCCAGTTTACACACCAGTTTCTCGATGTGTGTTTCCCAAGTAAGACCTTGATCGAGGGTAAAGTTTAAGTAATTCGTGACAGGGTAGAGTTTAAGTAATTCGTGACAGTAGTCTTCATTCATTCAGACAAAGACTCAGAGTGCATAACCATTTAACTAATTTGTTGAAAATAAAACTGTTTAACAATATTTGAAGGTATCAGGTGTGAATAGTGTTTTGCTATACAGCAGTGATATGCAATTCAAACAAAAAACCAACTTTTTTTTATTATTTACAGACAGGTGCACATAAAACAAAGTTGGTTCCTCTATACACGATTGAAAATATAAATGTCCTTGTGTTAGTTTTTGTGGGTATATTTTTTCTATTGTAGATTTTTTCTAGGTTACCTTTGACGGACTAGAGCCAAGAGCGAAGTGAGCAAACCCATACAAATTAAATAAAGTAATTCAATGGAGTGAGTTTACCCACAACACCTTGAAGACACTCTTCTCTTGTATTCCATTTCAATTGTGTCGGTTTACGTAACAAATTTTTTTTAGTCCAAACACAACCCTAGGTTCTCCAGTTGTCACCAGATATAAATACACCCGGGTATTTTTATTGGAAACGTGTTTTTATACTAAAGGCTCAAATTTATTGAAGCTTGTTATTCGATGATATCCTTGGCAAAAACAAATTAAAGCAGAATGTGGGATGTACCTTTTAAGAGAGAAATAAAATACTTTTTTTGTAAAAAAAAAGGCAAATTAGATTAGACGTTCATTTACTATTTTCGGCGCTCAGTTAAAAAAATTACATAATATCCTTATCTAAATAAGTACACCGTGTATCTTTATTCAGTTGGATATCATAAATAGATATGTCATAAAAATAAAGGGAAGGTTCGGTCCTTAAAGGAAAAATTTTGTAAGTTTCCGGCCTCGGCAAATTTGAGAAAGAGCATTTTTCTGTACAAAATTTGTTCCCTTACCCACACCTAAAACATAAATGCAAAATATCAGAAAAAAATAAGGAAAATAGCTAGAGTTTCATTTTTATGATAAAATGCTTTTCATGTCGTCAAAAAGTTGTCCCTTATTTTATTACAAAAAACCGGCCAAGTGCGAGTCGGACTCGCGCACGAAGGGTTCCGTACCATCAATTTATACAAAAAAAATTAAAATGGCAACAAAATCATATCTGTTGTCCGACTCGCACTTGGCCAGTTTTTATTATTTGTTGTTATGGCGGCAATAGAAATACATAACCTGTGAAAATTTCAACTAAATAACTATCACGGTTCATAAGATACAGCCTGGTGACAGACAGACGGACGGACGGACAGCGGAGTCTCAGTAATAGGGTTCCCATTTTTACCCTTTGGGTAAAGAACCCTAAAAACGAGCATCTTACTTTTTGTGAATGACATGGCTTTAATTTGCCTCAAAATCTGTACAAACAATATTTACGCGAAGAATACAAATCACAGAAGGAAAAATTAATAAAATGGATTGAACTTTTTCTTAAATCACGAATTAATCGTCCTTTATACATACAAATACATGTAATCACGCCTTTATCCCGAATGGGGGTAGGCAGAGCGTAAACGACCAAAGAATAGGTCGTTCCGCCACGTCGCGACAAGTATTGAGGGCAATTTTAGACTGAAATGTGTATCGCTATAGTGACAGCTTGTCAGCCCATCGCCTGAATTACAATACACTGAAACCCTCGCTGAATCCCTTAGCTGGTTTTTACGGCATGCCCGGGAGGAAACGCAGCTGACACATTTTATGTTTTTCTATCACTCCTAGTCGAGCATGGAAGAATAATCGTTTTCATTTACGTTAAAATATACGATACCACTTGTCAACAAATCACACAAGTGTCTTTTATTGTACTTTCTCCAGTTCCATACGCACTTTATATCTCCAGTCTACTTAACTGCCAATGAATCTTGTTACAAAACAGGGAAGACACAGTAATTGCCGCATCGTAAAACAGTTATCTTTCATTTCGGTGTCGAAACACACTTTCACCTTTAATCCTGCGAGTTCTCAGTGAATGTATGGAGGTACAGTCAGTCATGGTAGAAAAAGGCTCTTTATCTTTTGAAGTCTTGTGACAGCCTATGGTGCATTGAGCTTCCGATTGCAAGTCATAGAGCGGATTACTACTACGATAAAAAGTTAACGCAACCTAGATTGGAAACAATAATAGGTCTGAAATGTACTCATCATATAAAGTCCTTAGACCAAACAACAGGAGCAACAACAAAAAAAATGTTAACAGTATTACATTATAATTGTAAAGTCGGAGGTGACATTATTACATTACGTAATGTCGGAGACCAAGATCAAAGTAGTGTTATTGATAAGGTCCTGGAATAGGACATAAACATAATAAGCTACTTTTTACAGCTGGAAAAATCATTAACGCGTTAATAGGTAGGCCATATACAGAAAAGCAAATGCTATGAAAAACAAACCCAATTACAGATAACGATTTCTGTTTTCAAGTAGAATGCTTAACAGATCTCGTTACCATAGGCAACGATATTGTCTCTACTTTTACTATTAAACACATCATGTACAGTATATTAAAGATGCATCTTGTGAAATGCGTGATGAGAAAGTTATTCGAGAAGTATTTGCTTATCGGCAGACAGAATGTGTTTCTAATGTAAAAATAAGGTCATTATGTATTCAAATGATGCATCCAGAACATGTCCCAAGTAAGTTTTATTACGAAACTCGGACGTAAAGGTTCTTGTACCTAATTGGTAATGCACCTTTTTTTCTTGCATCATGGTTATAGGTATACTTAAGGTATGTCACATACTTTATATTTATAGATAGGTATGCAAACAACCCAGCATGGGATCAACAGAAATTAAGAAACGTTACATTATATTTTGTAACAATTTATGTTCATAACTGCATTCGTATTATATTTATGCATTATTGCATCAGAGAGTCAGCCGTTTTGTAGATTCAAGATTGGATACTTAGGTACATTATACTTTACTTTAAATTACCATATTTATGTTAAAATTATGCTTTTATGTACTAAGAAATCATAATGTGGAAAATAACTGTCATTTTGTACCTTTTGGAAAAGAGTCTACTTTATTACGCAAATATTGGTGAAACGAAACCTTTTTACCCTTCTTATGTTTTCTTTCATTATTTGTAGGCTTATATCACAGCTTATATCGTAATTTACTATTCAATTTGGGGACGGTAGGATTTGGTTTGGGGTTTGCTTAAGATTTATTCGTAATATTATTTAAATATTTGAATGCTGAATACGTCCTTCTACCTTAAATACGGTGTACAGTACTGTACAGGCATAGAATAGTATATTAGGCAACGAGGGAATAAAGCAGTGTCTAACGTCACGGGCAGCATATTGAATCCTGAGCGTAATGAAGGATTCTAGGATTAATTCCCGAGCGCAGCGAGGGAATTAAATCTTTAATTCCTGAGCGAAGCGAGGGAATTATGACAAGAATCCTGAATGTAGCGAGGGATTCAAGTCTGCCCAAGGCGAAGACACATTTATTCCCGAGGAGCATACTATATTTTACACACCTACTGCACAGATTACTTAGACGGTGGCAGGCGTCTGTAAGATAATAAAGCTCAGAAATATACCTAATCATGTAATATTGATACATAAATAAATATTGAAAACATACCAGAAGCAACAGATCCGAAAGTCAATTCACACTCACTGAACTACACTTCACGTTCACAATCCACTACCTACGTATTTTTCCAAAAAACGAATTGATCGTATTTAACATATTCAACATAAATAACAAAATACGATAAAATACTAGTCACAATGTCTTCTGGAGTCAAAATATTAATTTCACTCGACAATTTACGAAATGGAAGTAATAATCAATGAGAGAAAAACTTTTGCAAAATCAAACCGCGTTTTCTTTTTTTTAGTTTCTTTTTTTTATACAAAGCAAAGAGCACATACAGATAACTAGTCATACAGCCTTTTTACACTCGCCGGGAGGCGCAGAAGGCGAGTGTGGCAACAGTTTTAATACACACACAGCCATCTTTTTTTTTCTGAAAATTATTTTCTTAGTAGTTCACATGACATTCCAAATTCAAATCACATAATAACCCTTGGGCTATTAAGGGTCTATGTGCTCGCGGCAACTGTCCCTTTCAAACCAATGACAGAATGCGCGCTCTGTCCTTTTCTAGCATGGGGCTGTTTCAAGCCGATTTCATATATTTTTGCATATATCTCAATGTATACAAAAAGTATTGAAAAACATAGTTGATTATGATGTTCTTCATAATTATACGGTGATTTCGATATAACATTTGCTGTTTCTAAGCTCATAGAAATGTCACAGTTGTTCAAATTCGGCATTGAGACGCCAGATTTTCATGATATTTCTGATGATTTCCTGGTGTAATCATAGTATTTTTAGATTATATCTATGAATCTAGTTGTTCTCCATATTTTAGAGAAGCTAACCATATATAGATTTATTGTAAATTCAACTATTAACTATACTAACAAAGTCAAATGCCGGACCGTGTTTAGCCCGATTTAGAGTACTTCCCTCCTTAAGGATTTCCATACAACTTTAAATCCCTTGGGATTATTTTCTTGCTTTAAACGCAAGTTCCTTGATACATTATGTTGATATAATAATGCAGAGGTGTGTAAAATTATTTTTATAAGTAGATATGTTGGTGATGGTGGTATGGTAGACTGGTTGTGATTATTTATAACAATTAATATTTACTAATGCCCTCTTTGGTTAACTCAAATATAAAATTTATAAATAAAGGAATATAGCGTCTTGCATGACATATTAAAATGGATTGATGTGTTCCTCGTTAGCTCAATTGGTTAGAGCTTTGGGACGACGGTATCCCAAGGTTGCAAGTTCAAGTCCTGTTTGCGGTTAAAATTGTTGTTTCTCCTTTAGAAATGGATTGATGTCAATTTTATTTGAACGCTTAGGGAGTACAATGTCGTGACGTGACACGTCGACCAGCTTGACATGTCGGAAAGGCTGTATGGAGTTGTCAAATATCCGTTGCTGTCATTTGTGTTATGACACCAAGAATACCACTTTGTTTGTAAACAAACAGATGTCACGTTGCTTATGTTATGTTATGATAACCTAGCTGCGTTATCGTTTCCAACAACCATAGTTCAAAGAAACAGGAAAGACATATTTTGAATCAAAAATAGAAGCAAAAACCAACACAAACAGAAAGGAATTGACATAAGGAAAGCATCCTTGTTCCAAAGAATGTTGCATTATTACGTTGTCCTGCATACCAGGAGTACCAGGACATTATACACCGAGGGAGCTTTTACTGTCTAGTCCTCGGGATGGTCATTAGGAGTAATCTGTTCACCTTAAAATATCTTTGTAAACGGCGGCATAATTACGTACTCCAGGCCCAGGCAATTCCTCTGGATAACCAGAACCAGGTATATCTATAGGTATGCGAGGGCTTCGCTAATGACTTTTTGATAGTTGTCTGGCTCTGACTGATTACTTGCTTAAAGACTAGATAGATAGATAGGTGTATAGTATATTTGGTGAAATATCAGCAGATAATGACTTTGGTGTTGTATACTATTTTGTCTATGATACTAATGATAAAATTATGTAAGACTTGTCTTTAAGTGTTTTAAATTTAGCAGATGGTAGTCTATTGGTATTGAGGGCTATTTGCAATGCAACCAAAGCCAATAGTTTTGGTTTTCTGAACTGCCAAATTTGCTTTTTGACCAAACACAAACGTGACTAAATATTATCTTATCCTACCCAGCCAACTCGATTACATTTTATTATAATAGACTCCACCAACGAAGAAAGATTCGAAATTTAAAGAAAACCAACCAACCAACGATATAGTTACCTTACCGTTGCAGAAAATCCCTTTCTTATATAATGTGCCTTTTGCGAATAGGGAAATTTTGCGAAAGGGTCATTTTGCGAAAAGGGTCATTTTACGACGATACCATCATAATATCCTTTATCAAAATACAACCGACGTCTAATACCGACCATCTAACTAAGGGTCGTATTTATAATCAGCTCTCAAGAGTGACAGCGAATTTGAGTTTGTATCAGCAATGTCATTTCAGTACAAAACGACCTGTCAAATCCAAACTTAATATTGCTCTCAATCTTGTGATCGCTTTATAAATACGAGCCTAAGTTTTTGATCTGATTCCGCTTCGATACAGCTGCGAGTAAAAACCTCGCGAAAGTCAGGAACATTTCTCCTTCCTACACTTTTCTTTTGATAAGTTTATCCAGTAACAAACTTGAGCAAACAAGTTTATAAAAAGGATTCAATGTAGTTACGAGATTTTTCCTTCTGACAAATTGAGATTAAATTGCTTACAGAGTTTTCTAATAGTATAGAAGTTATCTAAATACTACCACCTAATTCAATCAGAATTCGAAACATGGTTAAGATGTTCTTCCAATAATTTATTAGTTTTCTTTTTGTTTCTTTTTGACTTCGTTTCTGTTATCTGTAAAAAGTTATACAATCATCCAAATATCGCTCTCTCACGTATATATTAAGTTAACATTAAGTTTATTATCCACCTTTTATTCAACGATATAGATTATCAAATCGGTAACCCAAATCATATAAAACAAAACTTTTCATGAACTTTTTGAAAATTCCATTAAAGATTCAATACCTACACTTACTTCAGCATTTAACGCGATTTATTGCTCACTACCTTCAGGTATTTTTGCTGGCCCAGTTTTGATAATGCTTAGTAGGTCGTGCGGGCTATTAAATACAGCGATAACGCAAGTGAGTACAGGCCTTTAAAATATTTACGATATTGCCAACAGGATAAATGGCAATGTTTTTGATTGTCTGAAGGGTTTTATTTTTTTGCATAAGGCACATTTTGCGAAAGGGACATTTTGCGAAAAGAGTTATTTTGCGATCAAGGGGCATTCTGTAACGTAAGGCTCAAAGTTTTTACTTTTTTTTTACGCACTTGACTGGTTTATTTAATACGCATTGCCACTATTAAGACGTCTTAATTAAAAAAGTGATTGCTTTATATCAACCACTCAGCTTTCATAGATACTTTTCAACCTTTTTTGGTGTTTAGAAAACTACTCGTCTACTTACTCAAGATTTTACGACGCAATGTAAAAGATTTATATCATACTTAACTCACAAGTTAACGTGTTAATGAAGCAGGAGTGAAAGTCTGTGCAACTGTTTGTTCTTTCGATTTTATGGTTAATTATCTACAATTAGTTGTTAAATAATAAAGTTACTAAGTCATTATGTTACACACACATACATAGAATCACGCTTATATATCTTACGGAACAGCAGAGCCGAGCCGAGCAGAGATGAGGCTGCTTTTGCCACTTTTATGTTGGGTTGTATGAAAATGATTTACTCTATACGCAGCGGCCTGACACTCGATGTAGGGAACGACTTTTGCTTCTTATTTTGAAATACCTACTTGCATTTTGAGGAGGGTGGGGTCTACCTTTCAGTGGTACGCCCCGGGCAATGGAGACACAGGCTTGCCTATGAATAAGTCTGGCTGAACGATCCCAACAATGGTAGGCTCCGCAAGGGGCCGCAACCACCCTCTCATCGGAGTCCGGCGCCAAACAGCTTGCTGTGTTTCGTCGGTGCGTGAAAGCCAGTGCCATAACAGGCATCTTCTGGGTGAGCTCGCTCTACCGTGGACTCTGTCACTGTCATCCATGACCATTGTGTCTAGAGTCAAGAGCGAACCCATAAAATATCTCATGTTCTTTAATATACCTAGTCCATTTATGATTTGCATTTCTAATGTATGTCTCCTTTGTTGCAGGTGTGGTTGTGATGTCATGGTGGTGTGCGTTGGCGCTCGTCGCGCTGGCGGCGCCGGCCCTCGGCGCGCCACGGGCCGGCAACGGTGAGCTCTTTTACAGTAAGCATCACGCACTCTATGCGACACCCCGATACCTACCACCAAATGGGCTTTACCACTAGACGGCAAGTACACGGCAACAGTAACGATATCATCACGGTATTTTCACTTCTGGGACGGTTATATTTTCAACGAAATCGATCTACTGACACGGATTTCAATTGAAGAAGAAGTAAAAAAATCATCGACCTCACGATACCGTGGAAGAGATAATGTATGGAAATCGATCGATCTATATGATCCAATACGATCCATATGATTCAATAATTTAGATGACCCCTATGACCCAATTGACCCACATAACCTTTTGACCAAATGACCCATTATGACCCAATGACCCAATATGTATCTCCAAGGTTGTGTAATGTATGAGGCGTGGAATCCGTGTCAGTACTGCCCTGAAACGATATCGTCGACAGTTACCGTCCCAGTGAAAAAAATGAGCCACGGTATCGTCATCGCGTCATGAGAGCTTCAGATTTAAAAAGATTTTCCGGAGTTCACTTACATCAAATCAGACAGAATATAACATTTTCGATCACATCAGTAAAATAATATATTATAGACACGGGGTTGAAATCAATAATAGATTTGACTAAAATGGACTTAACTTTGAACTTGGTAGACAGAAATAGAATATCTGCTGTCTGCAACTAATATCAAGTCTAGGTCATTAGAAAAAAGAAAATAGCTAGATTGACATCAGAAGTGGGATCAAAGTTCTCAATTTTAATTTCTCTTCTATTATACGAATTAAAGAAGATGAAGGTGTAGGTATGTGGAATGGTATCGGGGTTCTATTTATCACATAGAAGCTTTATCGTAAGTAAATGGTTTATGCATTGCACCTAGCACTAAAGTACTTCTAGGTTTTATTTTATGACCATACATTATCGCCTTGTTTGTCCAGATCTCTTTTAATGTAATTCATCACTTACGAAATTATTGAAACAGACACGTATCTAGTATGAAATATATTTTATCATAATCATGGTCCTATTTTATATTATGCAATAAACAGACTATTGTCAATAAACCAAATTCTAGCGAAATAGTTTGGTCTAGAAACTAGGTCGAGAATTCAGAGGACTACACTATCGTAGAGGGTCTAATTCGTAAAAGACGCTGATATACGATTTTTGTCGGTTTGAAAAGTAATATACTGACAACTGGTATTGTTAGAATCAACGTGAATTACCGATTAACATTATGAATGTTGTCGCATTCTAAGTATGATGCGTGAAAGCTATGAAATCATAAATGTTTTGTATCGATATTTCGTTTTTTTTTTTTTAGAAACCTATCGACTGGGGTATGAAATGAAAGGGCTCTTGGCTCTATGAGCAGATTTAATAAATATGTATGGGTACCATAGGTACTACAAATATACCGAATATTAGGTACTGTTAAGTCTGACGCATTTTTTCATTTTTCAACTTGGACCATCTTCCACTACATCTCGCGTTTGATTTGGGTCAACAGACAGATGCCAAATATTTTGACAAGGATACACGGATAGCTACGATACGATATACCTACCTACAAATAAAGTTCGATTCTCGGAATATTATCTTGTCTCTATCAGAAAAGATGTTTGGTATAATGAAAGACGAATCTTTATTGACAATAAAGGGAAATAGCTTGGGTATTTGGGTAAGGTAACAATAAGGTGGGTAAGATGAAAAGTGATATTATTTATACTTGTGATTGTCACTTGGTGAAACGCCATCATCACGTTGAGAGATAGGTGTAGCATTTGTGGAACGAGTACAAGTGGTATTAATACACCAATCTCCCAACGTGAAATGTGATACTTATTTATAGGGTCCCGTACCCAACCCGCTATATTAAATAAGAGAGTCAAGGTTTTTTCAACAACTTTTAACTAAACAACTCTATACTCGTATTATTTTCCCGTGGAAAGCGGCAACCTTACTCCGTTACTCACATTAACAATGTCGTCAACAAAATAGTCTTTAAGGATTTCACGATACGATTAACGCTCAAGGGAGGGATTAACACTTGGCCGTTTCCCATTTCACCCGTATTGGGCTGTCGAGAGGGCTTAGGTGCGATAGGTACGACATTAATGACAATAATTTTTCTATTATGAATGTGATAAACATGATACTTAAGTCTGAATGTATTACAATCTGATTCAAATATTTTTATTGATCTTTTTTATGTTTATTCATGTTCTAGGCTTTAAAGGGTGAGAAGGAAGTAGAAAGATCGTGGTAGTGATAGTGGTCTTTTTTGTGATTAAAAATTCTGACACCTTTCTGAAATTGTTTTAAAAGAGTTCTGTCTAAAATAGGTGCAAAAATAACAAATAACAATTCTCGAAACGCAACAAACTGTAAATAACAGCAGTCGCAAACATTGGAACGGCAACATCAAAACACGAAGTTTGCATCTAAAATGCACTGTTTAAGAGGCTACCCTGAGCCAAGTGGCGCCCTCATCAGTCAAAAAATCATAATCCACTGAAAACACAATCAATCGAAAATCCGGTACGGCGAATTGAAGTTAAAGCAAAGAAGATAATTTAGAACATCATAAACTTATGATTCAGTGTTTACAACAGTTACAGATAGCAAAAGTGCTAAAAGTGGCCGTTTTTCGCAAATTTTCTTTCTGTTACTACCAGGAACTATGAATTTCAAGTTTATGATGTTCTAAATTATCTTCTTTGCTTTAACTTCAATTCGCCGTACCGGATTTTCGATTGATTGTGTTTTCAGTGGATTATGATTTTTTGACTGATGAGGGCGCCACTTGGCTCAGGGTAGCCTCTTAACATGACAAAGAACTGTATAGGAAAAATTTCAAACAAACTCACACAAGACTTGACACAAGAGAAAATTTCATATGCGAATTGTGAGTTTGTGCATCATACGTATGTAGGTACGTGTTGTTTTCGAAAAATATTTCTCTTTCATCGTTGAAATTTTTGCTGCAACGCAATAATACAGGAATTCGGACATACGGGCTGGAATGTGTTCTGTAAAATTTTTGAAATATTTTCTGTTACATTGTATAATTTTTTCACTTGAAACTTTCTTGTGTTTTCAAAACAATAGAATCTAGATTTTTCAACTATCAAAAACTCAATACAAAAATAAAAATGGCCGATGATAAAATCCGGTAGAAATATCGAAAAGCAATTTTTGCTGACCCAATTCTATTTTCACATGAAGAAGTTCCTTTCTCGTTATAGATTTTCAAAGAGAAGCGAAGATTTGCGATTGATCAGCAATTCTAGTAAAAGTTCAGAAGTCTTCATAAGTAAGTACATAATAACTCAGTCAGGTAGACTAAAAGACTAACCTTCGTAACTCAATATAGATACGGTACACTTGTTGCAAATGAAGTTACAGACCTTAAAAATTAGATTAGGATGGGCACCCGAAATAACGCCTTCACTTTCTCGGTAAAATATTCCCTATGCTACAACTAGTCTTTCCTTGCACATCAGTCACTAGATTATACAGTACCTATTTTACGATTGTTGCATTTTCACATGATGGCTAAAACAATGGTGATCTGCAAGAAAAATAATCAGGGCTTTTTGAAGGTATGGATACTAGACTAGGCGATTATAGTCTGCATCGTTACTTCCTATCAAGTGCGATGGCAGCAATTAATGTTGTTCTATCAATTATAAAAGAAATGTAGTTCAGCTTCTTGTTTATACCTATTAACGACAAGAAAGAATTTTTTCGATTGCAATTAGTGAAGACATTTGACAGTACAATATACTGCCTTGTGATTGCTAAATGGAATAAAAATGTTTCTCATACGAATCTCTATTTTCAAACGCCACATAAGGAGCGCTTTCCTTCTAGCCTTCGACCTTCTCAGCGAGATTTACTGAACACTTTTCTTAGTTTAGTGTGTATTAAGGAAAAAGGTTAGATTTAATGTTTAGATGCCAACTGGGAGCAATTTACGTGTCGTAAAAGTACAGAGCTTAATCGTGATAAAAACGCCATTTAATTCTATTTTTTTAAACTTGGTAACAAGACCAAAGGTCAGGTCAGGAGTACCCTAAACCGACGAGCGTGCATAAAAAGAATGATGAATATGGATGAAGCGAAAGAAGTTTGCAAGGATAGTAGCATGTGGAAGGATGCGATCTCTGCCTACCCCTCCGGGAAAAAGGCGTGATGATGTGTATGTATGTAACAAGATAAAATCTATGGATGAGTGAGTGTTTGTAAAACGTGTTTGACGTACGATTTTTATACTTAAATGTTTTTTAAAATAACATGTGATTGACAGGTGATTGATTTTTAACTTTGACCAAGTTATTTGATTAATTAGATCACTAGTCCTGCTTCTTGCAAACCCTGCTTTAGTTCGATGAAGAAAATTCATCAAGTACATAGAAAGAGTTATATTTTTGCTTTTAGTTACAGTAAACCTGGCCTAAATAAGGACAGAAAGGGTACTCTATCAGGGTTTATTCGATGCCTTTACAAATTGTGATTTAATTTTATTTTTACGAGGTTGAAAAAAACAAATCTTAACAACTTGCGTAAGCGGAAGAAGGACGTAAAAATATATGAAACGGCGAAATATAAAATTATGGCTTCATAACAAATAGACCCTTTTTCAGGATAAATAGAGGTGTACTTCCAGGAAATATGAGCCATTCTGGGTTGGATTTACGTGATGTTTCTGTAATCCTGCATTTATTGCGCTTTCTCGGATTGTGAAAAAATACCTTTTTTTCTGAAAATTTTATCCGAGTATAAGACCAGCAACTTTTAGGTATGTAGTAGGAAAAAGCGATTCTATGAAGTATGAAAAAGAATTATAACACAGGGGTTTTTGACCTTAGTACTATTTAAAAGTATTCAGTTTTCTTTTAAGACGATTATTAGTAAAAGTTTGTGAGAAAATCAAAAGTATTGAATAATAAATCAGATCCATTAATTATTACATTAGCCTACACCCTTCAATAAAAGATCGTTTTCTATTGAACATAATTCCAATTGTCAGTAGACAAGTATTGAGAGATTACAAAAGCTAAAACGTAAATCAAACCTCTCAGTACCAGTATGATTCCAATCCCCAATAATAATTACTATCACAATAATAAACGGTACTTTAGGCTGTCAAAGGCTTAATAGAAGTACAAGCCTTTTAAATCCTTTAACAATAGAGGACCTAAAGCAGACCCTTGTGGAACACAATACGTCTTAGAAAATCTTGCGCCAGCCTAAATATTTTAATCAACGTTTGGAGGTCGTAAACGTTACGTCTTCGTCTGACCTTTACCAGATAAGAGGGTGTGAAAGAGATGAAAGATAGTAAAAGCGAAATTGGTTTCACTTTCATACAAATTACCACCTGGTGGGATCGACAAAATGCTTTATACGAATGAGACGTGCCCTTTTGATGGGTTCGGGTGACTATTATTATTCTGAACTCATCGCACTACTACTTTCAGAATTCACGATTGATTTAGATAATAAAACGTTTCTAATTTGATGGTGGATTTTATAATAAAAGATTTTGTTTGACTACAATATTCTTTTTTCTATTACCTATATACTATCTCATCCATTTAATGACTTTTTATTTTATTTTTCTAATTGTTTTTTGTCTTAGTATATAATTGTGTCATTTTAGGTTAACACAGAAAGTATGAATTAAAAATATTATTAAAATTCATACTTCGATGTGTGTGAGCTCCGCGTCTTTTATGTTAAAAGTGTTTGAACAACGATATAGTATTGTTATCTCAAGACTTCAGGTTTTGGGCTTTTACGAAAATGGCTGGCAAACAAACGAGTTCGGCGAAGAAAAAGTGTTTGAATAAAATTATTAGGTATGATGTTTAGGTAGCGTTATTTATGATCAGTTAAAGTGGTTTATTTTGAGATCCAATATTTAATATCTTTTGCATAAATAAGATTGTAAGCGCACGTTTTAATTTTGTCGATATGCATTTTATACTTAACATGTTTTTTCAACCAACTCTAAACAAATATTTAATCTTTTTAATCCTTTTGCATTTCATTTTTACTAGATATATTAACCCATGATATCCCTTGTTGAACTTTCTACCTACCGATTGATGTATGGCACACGTGAGTCGGTATAAACTGAGTGGAGTGGCTGAGTGCTGTAAGATTGCCGGACTGGATCGTGGAGAAATCTGCGGACAGTCCGTCAGAGCAAAGGGCTACGTGTGAACTTGGATATAGGGGTGCTGGATGAGACATTAGCTGTGCTTGCCAATACTTACCTACGGAAGGTTCGGCGAATAAAGATCTCTTGATGCTCGTTATATCATCTGCCTACGACAGGAGGCAATTTGGCTGCACACAAAATCTTGACTAAAATGGTCACCTGTCACTTTCTATCTTGAGGAATCAGAAAGGGATGGCAATCATGTCCTCACTGAATTGATATCATAATTTGCGGAAAGTTATAATTACCATGTATGGCTTAACGACCGACAATTCCATCACGGGACGTTCGAAACCTCCCGTTGATGCAAGTCCCGTTAAGCCTAGCAATGCATCAACTGAAAGTTTAGGTCTCCTTAACTTATGTTCTTTATTTTTATAGTTCCTATTCTCAATAGAGACATCAACTCTGCAAGAAAAATGATTGCAAATTTGCAAATTTTTCCTATCTATTTTCCGTTTGATACAAACAGCTAAAATTCAACACTTTAACCTCTCCTTTACCCGATTTTAGCAAATACAAATACGAATCTCGTTACCATGCCACGTCCAGTATCTATTCCAACTTCACACCATGATAATGGTCACACCAGGTAATTGTATACTTGTACAATTTCCGCGATGTGCAAACAGTTTCACCAACTGTGGAGAGCGGGGGGAAAACAGCCTACTTAAGATGGAAACTGCGAATAGAGCTTTGTCTTTATATAGGTATTGGCTGTTTAAAGCTTTGAAGGCAGTGAAATGCTGAAATTGCTTTATTGTCTCTCGGAGTAACAGAAAACCAATATTGCTTGATTTGTTTTGCTATATCTGTTTGCAATTGCAACTACACTTCATCTTGAGATGCAACAGGATTAATCGATTTCCAATTGTGTCGTGGTGTCTATAATGTTATTTATGTTGTTGTTATACTTACGTTCTTTTGCACTGTACTCACAAATCCATTTATACCGTCAAGTACTTAGTAGATTACGAGATCTTTTAAAATGTATTATATTTTCTAGGTAGTAAAAAGTTTGACGTTGAAGCTATAAAATTATGAAATTAGGCTAAGTAAGTTTATTCTACTTAAGAATTTATAAATATTTGATGGTCATTCAGCTCTGACCCTTCGGATTAAATTTTTCTCCGCATATTGACTCAACTTTGTTCCCAAAGTTAAACAAAGATAATACCGACAAATGAAAGCGCTTTTAGTCCGAGCTTTAATCCATAAATCTTGACAAAGCTTATCAGAAGGTCAGTGAATGCCATTTGACACCAAACAGGTTTACACAGGTGGCGGCCATCAATTTATTCTCAGCATTAAAATAAAATATGGTTTTCAATTTACTGAATCTCCATATTTGGCAGTGTTACCTCACGACGCGAGAAGCGGGTCGGATGTCACTTTCATTGGGTATAAAGCTGAGTTCACACCAGGATGAGATTATGTTGCGCAGACTGGCAAGACTGGCATGTATACCTCATCACTATTATCAGGAAGTATTTTGTGGAAGCGTGCACCGGCGGGCGCGGAGCACGGGGCGTGGGTGGGGTGCGCGGGGCGTGTGCAAGGTGTGTGCAGGTGGACTGCACTGCAGTAAATGAAAGTCATAATGTTCAAAATATATGCATTTCAAAGCGGGTGTGGACGCGAGGGCGTTGGTGAGGCGTGCGCGTGGCGGGCGCGTGTCACGTGAACGCAGCCTTACTTGTCACTTGCGTCCGCGCAGACAGCACGTCACCTTAGATTCTACATACCTACTTCTGGTTGTCACGGTTGATAGTACAGGTTTCGGGTATACGATGAAAAGTGGGCGACCAAATTGGAAATCGATTAATCCTGTTGCATCTCAAGATGAAGTGTAGTTGCAATTGCAAACAGATATAGCAAAACAAATCAAGCAATATTGGTTTTCTGTTACTCCGAGAGACAATAAAGCAATTTCAGCATTTCACTGCCTTCAAAGCTTTAAACAGCCAATACCTATATAAAGACAAAGCTCTATTCGCAGTTTCCATCTTAAGTAGGCTGTTTTCCCCCCGCTCTCCACAGTTGGTGAAACTGTTTGCACATCGCGGAAATTGTACAAGTATACAATTACCTGGTGTGACCATTATCATGGTGTGAAGTTGGAATAGATACTGGACGTGGCATGGTAACGAGATTCGTATTTGTATTTGCTAAAATCGGGTAAAGGAGAGGTTAAAGTGTTGAATTTTAGCTGTTTGTATCAAACGGAAAATAGATAGGAAAAATTTGCAAATTTGCAATCATTTTTCTTGCAGAGTTGATGTCTCTATTGAGAATAGGAACTATAAAAATAAAGAACATAAGTTAAGGAGACCTAAACTTTCAGTTGATGCATTGCTAGGCTTAACGGGACTTGCATCAACGGGAGGTTTCGAACGTCCCGTGATGGAATTGTCGGTCGTTAAGCCATACATGGTAATTATAACTTTCCGCAAATTATGATATCAATTCAGTGAGGACATGATTGCCATCCCTTTCTGATTCCTCAAGATAGAAAGTGACAGGTGACCATTTTAGTCAAGATTTTGTGTGCAGCCAAATTGCCTCCTGTCGTAGGCAGATGATATAACGAGCATCAAGAGATCTTTATTCGCCGAACCTTCCGTAGGTAAGTATTGGCAAGCACAGCTAATGTCTCATCCAGCACCCCTATATCCAAGTTCACACGTAGCCCTTTGCTCTGACGGACTGTCCGCAGATTTCTCCACGATCCAGTCCGGCAATCTTACAGCACTCAGCCACTCCACTCAGTTTATACCGACTCACGTGTGCCATACATCAATCGGTAGGTAGAAAGTTCAACAAGGGATATCATGGGTTAATATATCTAGTAAAAATGAAATGCAAAAGGATTAAAAAGATTAAATATTTGTTTAGAGTTGGTTGAAAAAACATGTTAAGTATAAAATGCATATCGACAAAATTAAAACGTGCGCTTACAATCTTATTTATGCAAAAGATATTAAATATTGGATCTCAAAATAAACCACTTTAACTGATCATAAATAACGCTACCTAAACATCATACCTAATAATTTTATTCAAACACTTTTTCTTCGCCGAACTCGTTTGTTTGCCAGCCATTTTCGTAAAAGCCCAAAACCTGAAGTCTTGAGATAACAATACTATATCGTTGTTCAAACACTTTTAACATAAAAGACGCGGAGCTCACACACATCGAAGTATGAATTTTAATAATATTTTTAATTCATACTTTCTGTGTTAACCTAAAATGACACAATTATATACTAAGACAAAAAACAATTAGAAAAATAAAATAAAAAGTCATTAAATGGATGAGATAGTATATAGGTAATAGAAAAAAGAATATTGTAGTCAAACAAAATCTTTTATTATAAAATCCACCATCAAATTAGAAACGTTTTATTATCTAAATCAATCGTGAATTCTGAAAGTAGTAGTGCGATGAGTTCAGAATAATAATAGTCACCCGAACCCATCAAAAGGGCACGTCTCATTCGTATAAAGCATTTTGTCGATCCCACCAGGTGGTAATTTGTATGAAAGTGAAACCAATTTCGCTTTTACTATCTTTCATCTCTTTCACACCCTCTTATCTGGTAAAGGTCAGACGAAGACGTAACGTTTACGACCTCCAAACGTTGATTAAAATATTTAGGCTGGCGCAAGATTTTCTAAGACGTATTGTGTTCCACAAGGGTCTGCTTTAGGTCCTCTATTGTTAAAGGATTTAAAAGGCTTGTACTTCTATTAAGCCTTTGACAGCCTAAAGTACCGTTTATTATTGTGATAGTAATTATTATTGGGGATTGGAATCATACTGGTACTGAGAGGTTTGATTTACGTTTTAGCTTTTGTAATCTCTCAATACTTGTCTACTGACAATTGGAATTATGTTCAATAGAAAACGATCTTTTATTGAAGGGTGTAGGCTAATGTAATAATTAATGGATCTGATTTATTATTCAATACTTTTGATTTTCTCACAAACTTTTACTAATAATCGTCTTAAAAGAAAACTGAATACTTTTAAATAGTACTAAGGTCAAAAACCCCTGTGTTATAATTCTTTTTCATACTTCATAGAATCGCTTTTTCCTACTACATACCTAAAAGTTGCTGGTCTTATACTCGGATAAAATTTTCAGAAAAAAAGGTATTTTTTCACAATCCGAGAAAGCGCAATAAATGCAGGATTACAGAAACATCACGTAAATCCAACCCAGAATGGCTCATATTTCCTGGAAGTACACCTCTATTTATCCTGAAAAAGGGTCTATTTGTTATGAAGCCATAATTTTATATTTCGCCGTTTCATATATTTTTACGTCCTTCTTCCGCTTACGCAAGTTGTTAAGATTTGTTTTTTTCAACCTCGTAAAAATAAAATTAAATCACAATTTGTAAAGGCATCGAATAAACCCTGATAGAGTACCCTTTCTGTCCTTATTTAGGCCAGGTTTACTGTAACTAAAAGCAAAAATATAACTCTTTCTATGTACTTGATGAATTTTCTTCATCGAACTAAAGCAGGGTTTGCAAGAAGCAGGACTAGTGATCTAATTAATCAAATAACTTGGTCAAAGTTAAAAATCAATCACCTGTCAATCACATGTTATTTTAAAAAACATTTAAGTATAAAAATCGTACGTCAAACACGTTTTACAAACACTCACTCATCCATAGATTTTATCTTGTTACATACATACACATCATCACGCCTTTTTCCCGGAGGGGTAGGCAGAGATCGCATCCTTCCACATGCTACTATCCTTGCAAACTTCTTTCGCTTCATCCATATTCATCATTCTTTTTATGCACGCTCGTCGGTTTAGGGTACTCCTGACCTGACCTTTGGTCTTGTTACCAAGTTTAAAAAAATAGAATTAAATGGCGTTTTTATCACGATTAAGCTCTGTACTTTTACGACACGTAAATTGCTCCCAGTTGGCATCTAAACATTAAATCTAACCTTTTTCCTTAATACACACTAAACTAAGAAAAGTGTTCAGTAAATCTCGCTGAGAAGGTCGAAGGCTAGAAGGAAAGCGCTCCTTATGTGGCGTTTGAAAATAGAGATTCGTATGAGAAACATTTTTATTCCATTTAGCAATCACAAGGCAGTATATTGTACTGTCAAATGTCTTCACTAATTGCAATCGAAAAAATTCTTTCTTGTCGTTAATAGGTATAAACAAGAAGCTGAACTACATTTCTTTTATAATTGATAGAACAACATTAATTGCTGCCATCGCACTTGATAGGAAGTAACGATGCAGACTATAATCGCCTAGTCTAGTATCCATACCTTCAAAAAGCCCTGATTATTTTTCTTGCAGATCACCATTGTTTTAGCCATCATGTGAAAATGCAACAATCGTAAAATAGGTACTGTATAATCTAGTGACTGATGTGCAAGGAAAGACTAGTTGTAGCATAGGGAATATTTTACCGAGAAAGTGAAGGCGTTATTTCGGGTGCCCATCCTAATCTAATTTTTAAGGTCTGTAACTTCATTTGCAACAAGTGTACCGTATCTATATTGAGTTACGAAGGTTAGTCTTTTAGTCTACCTGACTGAGTTATTATGTACTTACTTATGAAGACTTCTGAACTTTTACTAGAATTGCTGATCAATCGCAAATCTTCGCTTCTCTTTGAAAATCTATAACGAGAAAGGAACTTCTTCATGTGAAAATAGAATTGGGTCAGCAAAAATTGCTTTTCGATATTTCTACCGGATTTTATCATCGGCCATTTTTATTTTTGTATTGATTTTTAACTTTGACCAAGTTATTTGATTAATTAGATCACTAGTCCTGCTTCTTGCAAACCCTGCTTTAGTTCGATGAAGAAAATTCATCAAGTACATAGAAAGAGTTATATTTTTGCTTTTAGTTACAGTAAACCTGGCCTAAATAAGGACAGAAAGGGTACTCTATCAGGGTTTATTCGATGCCTTTACAAATTGTGATTTAATTTTATTTTTACGAGGTTGAAAAAAACAAATCTTAACAACTTGCGTAAGCGGAAGAAGGACGTAAAAATATATGAAACGGCGAAATATAAAATTATGGCTTCATAACAAATAGACCCTTTTTCAGGATAAATAGAGGTGTACTTCCAGGAAATATGAGCCATTCTGGGTTGGATTTACGTGATGTTTCTGTAATCCTGCATTTATTGCGCTTTCTCGGATTGTGAAAAAATACCTTTTTTTCTGAAAATTTTATCCGAGTATAAGACCAGCAACTTTTAGGTATGTAGTAGGAAAAAGCGATTCTATGAAGTATGAAAAAGAATTATAACACAGGGGTTTTTGACCTTAGTACTATTTAAAAGTATTCAGTTTTCTTTTAAGACGATTATTAGTAAAAGTTTGTGAGAAAATCAA